>BLYF01000076.1:165349-198316 GCA_014905255.1 Herpotrichia juniperi
TCCAACGAGCTTCAAAACCACGAGCAAGGTATTGTGGGTGGATTTTAGGCTCAGCGCCGACTTTTTCTTTTCCGCAAAAGTTGAAACCCATGAAATGATCGATTGATAGTTTAACAGTGTCCTTAACCACAATACCTAACACAGAGAACAATACCCCCTTCCTGTCGTGAGTGTGAAAATGAAGGATTAGTCTTAGTAAATGGCTGAGTCCTTCTAGAAACTCTTAATCATCCGCTTCGACGTCTTACCCACTAGACTCCTGAGCAACTTGACTAATATGGCTAGTGCAGAAGTCTACACACTTTTTCACTCGTACGTATACCGTACTAGACTCCTCTTCAAAACATATTGTTAATACCGACCAGCGTAGATTGCGCTTCCAGGGTACTAATTATTTTTTGCGATGGAAAGGTTAAGCTATGATGATGCATAGATACAAGCCGAATTCGTTGGTTGCGCTGCTATTGCTAAGATAAAATTTGAACGTAGAAAATATGCTTGCAAGAGTAAATAGTAGTGTATTCTTGTCGTCGAGTTTAGATTTGGCTGATCGCCCTGATCGAGAAGCCACCCGACGGATTTGATACATCGATGTCGCTGTTGTTCGAATCAACCATGATCATGAAGTGCCGCACAACCGTCTTGGGAGTTTCGAGATCTGACATGCGATGGCGATAACAAGAAAGAACTTGATAAATGTTATGGAAACTGGGCAGAGAGAGAGGGGCTCGGAAAGTTTCCGACTGCAGCACTAGATCGCAGATGGCTAGTGTGACTAGGCGTTCCCCTAGTTTGGAACTAGAACGCCACCTCCATTATCCGTCACGACTTGCGGTTCCCCATCACGCCTTCATTACCTACTGTAGTAGTTTCAATAGTGTCATCCTTGACCCCAAAGCAATTATCTATGCGTTGCCAGTCTCACATCTCTTGGCCAGCTTCTTTTCCTCTCTCTCAGAGCTTTCAGAGTGGGCGGCATAAGCAAATGACCTCATTCCAGTCAGAAGACGAAATGCATAACTACTAACCCCAGCCAAACGAGGCGAAATTGGGGGCGGGTTCAACGCGTGTTAGATAATTGTGGCTGTGGCCCCGGAACGAGACTGGTTCTGATCGCGATTGGTCGAATATTGGCAATTCTACTCGAAAACCGCTCATCGTTTCAGGAGCATAAAGCAACGCGATCGCCCGATCGACAACTTGAGACTTCTATTTTGGTTGATTGCTTAAGGGTTGGGATAAACCAGGCGAACTGTTGTACGCTTCGTCATCGGCGAGGCTCTGCAATCGTGCTCGCAACAACAGCTCTGGTGGTTCTCACGACATCAAAGGGCCGAAGATGCAAAGTAGCAGTATACGCGGCGTCTCACGCCACAACGCCACGGCACAAATCAGTATGGTTTCGCCATGATTGCTCGAGCTACGCAGTCACAACATCACATTTCGTCATGGCTGTGCAGAATTGGTGGTCGGGCTTGACCAAGCTTTCCTATCCTGGCCATGGGTGAATCAAGGCACGCACCAATCCCGCCACCTTCCGCGATGCACAATATCACAACGGGCGTAGCGGCCGACTAATGTGGCGGAGCTGGCCAGTAAGGGAGACCGGAATAAGGGGTGCAACGTAAGAGCTATGTGTGAGGCGGTGCGTACCAGGGAGGCTCATGTTTGTTGCTGGACCGGAAGCAGTACATAAGACCTTCCCTCACCTTCTCATCAACACCTCTTTACACGCTCCAAACTTTCACTCAACCTCCATCAATCACCACCAACTTCCATTCACTCATCCAAACCTCCAACTACATCACAACCGTTGCCATGCGTTTCACCTCCATCATCGTTGCTGCCATTGGTGCCTCCGCGGTTCAGGGCCAGCTCAACTCACTCCTCGGTGATCTCACCTCTGTTCTCGGCGACGCCAGCTCTCTTGCCAGCTCTCTCCGTGGTGAAGTTACTTCTCTGGCTGGCAACAGCAACCTCAACTCCATTGCCAGCTCCCTCGCCGGTGATCTCTCTTCCATTCGCTCCGAGGGCGCGTCCAACTTTAACTCCCTCACTGCCTCAGGTGGCGCGGCTGCGAGCTCCGCCCTTGCCTCTGTTCGCAGCAGCCTCTCTGCTGCAGAGAGCTCCCTTAAGTCTGGTGCGTCTGCCGCGACTGCTGGTTCCACTGGTGCCGCGGCTCACCCGACCGCTCTGCCTGCCATGGCAGGTGCCGCCGGTCTCTTGTTCGCGGCTGCTGGTCTTTTGTAGATGCAGTCAGCGACATCTTCGACAACATTCAATTCAATCGGAACGCCTGGTGGCTCCGCTATTAAGGAGTTAGATACGGTGCGCTATTCTAACAGCATATATGGGAGTTCGGTCCGGGTTTGTGTTATGGGATGGCAAGCACTGCGGCAATAGTAACATTGTAATACCGCCCTCAAGCAGCTTTATCATCTGAAGTCTGACAAATGAATAAAACAATTTATCAAATCCAATTGCCATGTCCTGAGAAGATTTATTTGTCTCCATCCCTTGTGTCGCATGGCAGTCGTCGTTGCGTTTCCATCCCTTTGTACCACTCCGCTACTGCTGCAACGTTCCCATTTCACACCCGCTATCCTTCAAAGCCATCACCTTAACTTCATCACATCACACCTCGTCCTGTTCATCATCACCAAGTTTCACACAAAGTAACAATGACATCACGATCACGTCGCGCAATTTCTCACACAATAAAGTACTTTCTGAAACAGGAAAGTGTGGCGTTAGGGGTGTGGGTTTAGCTGGGGTATCTAGCGGGAAGGATTAAAGCTTGGTTCTCTTGGCGGTAGTAGCGGCTTGGGGCTGGGTTATGTCGGGGAGAAGTTTGGGGCGGGGAACTGTTGAGAGATGAGACAGGAGGTAGGTTGGTGGCGTTCTTAAGAGGATCATGCAAGTGAATTAGGGCTTTTGCATCTCTGTACATGCGACAATAGGGGAGAGTATGGCATGTTACACATTTGTCTGGGTGTCCTGGCATGGAGTCGCATACCATGCAGTGTGCAACTCTAAGGAGAAAAGCAGGGATTGAAAGTACATGGTTAAACTACAGCTAACAGCTATAGTAGGGCTTGCAGCGCTAGACTAATCCTTCTGCCTTCTTTCTTTATTTGCCGGTCTATCCTGTAAACTCACTTCAGATGTGACAACGCGGAGTACTCCTTGCCTGGGTAGTACAAGTCGGCAAGCACAACTGTTTGCTCTCCCTCATCCCACCTTCCGTCGCTGCCAAACAAACAATCCCTCGTCCTTCCCTGCAAAACTTGGCAACGGCATCCTCAGTGTTAATTCCCATTCCGTGAGATTCGCCTCTATCCACTCATCCACCGTCGTATCTTTGAAGCCTGTGAACCCGTTTCCGTTTTGCGTGCCCGCAACAACGATTGCGTCTCCTTTGAAGGCTTTTAGTACAGTTGAGGTGAAATCACCCGTAGCCTGAGGGTACACGAGCAACAATACGCTACCTTTGCCACCGTCATGTGAGACAAGCCAGGCGTCGCCGGAGGCAATAGTAGTGTCTGGGATCCAGGTTACGCGGTACTCACTTGTCTGATTGTCGATCGCATGCACCTTCAATGGTAGCATACCGCTTTCTAATTGAAGGTTTCGAAGCATAAAGGTCCAGTAACCATTCCCGGAGCCGATATCGAGGATCGGTCTCACGGGCTCTTTGGAAGGTTTGGAAGGTTGTGCTAGTTTCGCTATCACGGATAACGCGGCGTGGGTGGGGACTACGCAGCCGAAGTGGTGGTAGAAGATAGGGAGTATGTGGTGGGAGATCTTGGTATACGTGGTGGAGGGGACGGGGCCAGCCCATTCCAGCTCATGGCAGGAGTAGGTCCAGAGGTCAAGGTAGGGGTTCTTGTGAACGCGGTCTTTCTTGTTGGGGAGGAGGCCTTGGGTCTTATTGAGAAAACGAGATTCAAGATGTGTCGATATCTGAGCACGCAAAGTTCTAGCTTTCGAGTTCGCTTTGAACCCTTTCAGAGCCTTGGGTAGAGAGACAGAGGGCTGAAAGAGGGCGGTATATGCGGTGATCTCTTCTGGTGTTGGGTTATCGAATGGTGGGTCAGACTGAATGATGGTCAGGGGATCTGCAGACTGCGGTGAGAAGATGTAACAAACGCAGCGATACATAGACGAAACAGACTATTTGAAAACAACCGAAACGTAGGATTGATCAAAATAAAAGATGGACATACAGGTTTCCCTTCCTGGTCGTGATACCAATCGTGCATTCCATTCTTTCTCTTCGCACTGATAGCAGCCTGTGTCATATCAAGCGTCGTAACACCTTGAGCCCTATACTCATATGCATCCTGCTGCGATATCTTAAACGCAGCCCTTAAACATCTTGCAAAAGGCCTCTCTTCAGTGGGGACGAATTCCTCCGACCAAGTTGCCAGAAACGCCTCCGGATTAAAGTTTTTCAACGCCATCTCTTGCTGCGTCCCGGAATAGCTGCACAGGTCGAATCGCACCTTCTTCTTCTCCTTCAGGCCAGTATCATTTATATGCATGTATCCGTCAAAAATGTACAAAATGGGCAGTAAATAAGCAGTCGGGATGCGAGGCTACGATGCAATTGTGAAAGTTTGATATGCGGAACAACTCCGCCCCTTGTCTCTCCACCAATCAGACGGCGCTGAAAAATCGTGGCTGAAGATCTCGTCATCACTCAGCACTTCGTAAGCGGGGCCTCATTCTCAACTCCGTAAATCCTGACACAGCATTGCAAAGCGCCAACAAAGAAATTGTGCAGCAATAGAAGCGTCTCCACGATCCTCGCACTAACCATTCTACTAACGATGTGTATATAAACCAGGCTTGAGGCCGATGTAATTGATTCCCGTCTCTTCTGATGCCAGACACAAGCACTACCAACAGCGCAGAGCAGCATTCTACTACCACAACAGCTATCTTCTTCACAAAAGCCTTCGCTACCCTCATAGCAGTTCTCGCCCTCGCCGTGGCTATCTTCACTCCCCTCCGCACCACCCTCTCCTCCTTCCTCAAACCCACCACAACCACCGCCATCCGAAACATGTCGACCTCCCCCGCCGCCAACATGAGCATCACAAAGCGTCCCTGGTCCGCACGCGGCGCCGCAGATCACGACTGGCTGTTTTCCTTCCACACGTTCTCTTTCGCCTCATACCACGATCCGCGACACGCGTCTTTCGGGCCTCTGCGCGTCATCAACGAGGACCGCGTTAAGCCCGGAACTGGGTTCGGGACACACTCTCACAGCGAGTTCCTCATTTTCTCGTATATTGTGAATGGAACCCTGGAACACAAGGACAGCATGGGCAACCTCGAGAACCTAAAGAGGGGCGAGGTGCAATTCACAAGCGCTGGAACGGGCATCAGACACTCCGAGTACAACCGGAACCAGGAGGACGAAGTGCACTTTCTGCAGATCTGGGCCAAACCCAACAAGAGCAAGCTGCAGCCGCACTACGAGACGAAGAAGTTCACCGATGAACAGAAGTCGGATAAACTCGTGCGCATTATGGAGTACACAGACCGTCTAGGCGATAAGAAGGGCCCAACCGACCCCATCGGTCTTCAGGCTGATCTGAGTATGGACGCATCCATCCTCTCACCTGGCAAGAAGGTAGAGCACGAAGTTGTTGCTACGGGACCGAGGAAGATCTTCCTGCAGGTCGTGATGAGCGGGCGAAAGCAGCCCAAGGAGGGTGGCGCGAAGATCAAGGTCGGAGACACTATCTTGGGCGAAGGCGATAGTGCCTACGTCAATGGAGTTGTGGGACCGGCAAAGATCGAGGTCGAGAGTGTGGGAGAGACGAATGCGGAGTTTCTGTTGTTTGATATGGGGACGGACGATGCGGAGTAGATAGATACCCTAGTGTCCTCGTAGAATCATAGAATTCCTTTTAAATTACATTTGAACTCGTATGCATGATTCGCTCGTAATATTTTTGATATTCTTTGTTATGGAGATGGTTGTTAATGAAGAGAGTCAGCAACTATAAGGAACGCCCCGAGAACCTTTGCCAGACCAGTCCGACGCTTTCTAACCTCAACTTCAATTGCTTATCCACCATTCCTTCCAGAATACGGCTTCGTTACATCAATCCACATCCTCGGCCTCCAACGTTTCCCTGAGCCTCGCCACAAGTTCCTCTCGACTCATTTTCTCTCTTTGATTGTTCACTATCCTGGCCTCATTAGGTGGACTTCGTATAATGCTTTCTACTAAAGTTTTTTTATGACATTGCCTAGTGCAAAGCCATATTTTGAACTCCACTACTATCGAACATCTCCCCTTTGAGCCCATCATGCCACTCTTACCCTCGGCGCTTTAACTGCCTGATTCCTTTTCATGCGTGCTGCTCTTGATTCGAGATCAATAGGACATAACACTCCAATATTAGAAAAGCGAAGAGAATGGTGATCTTACAGACTACTACATTTATTGCAATAGCAGGAATGATACCTATTCGGCTCTCACTCACTTTCTCATCTGAAATTAAGCTTGGGGATATCAATCCGTGAATAGAGAGGTTGAATGAAGGTGTATGATATGTCGGTGTTGACTAGCACGAGGCTTGATATGCCTGTGGTTGGCCAAAAGCATGCTCGATATCACAAACGTATCGCTGTAAATACGCAAGATCTCATAAGTGATTTTCAAGTTGGAGCGATCTGCTCATTATATTCATTACTTGAGTATCAATCTATATAACACACCAACCCGCGGGCACAAAAATGACCTACCCCTCTTTTCTCACCTATGTTTACTTCATTTGCGCAGCCCATTCACATATTCTCCCTCATCTCCACGAATCGTAATACTTTCTCGAATCTCCTTCCCAAGTTCAAGAGCCATTTCATAGCAACTCTAGAGCTTGCTCACCTCGCGCAAATCTCAGACTTGATCTTGCCCTCCAAAAACTCTGCTTCCATTCAAGATGTGTGTGTGGTTATACTGCCATAGAAGTAAGAACACAACAGCTACAAGAGCAATCCCAGCGGCTGTGGCGAGGACCATGATGAGTGCGAAAAAGCCTGGCTTGAGTAATTTCACCATGATGAGAGATTTTTCGGGTGAAAACAGGTAGAAGGCGAGGAAAACTTGTAGTCAAACTAGATGTTCGATAATGCAAGATTAACAGAACAAAGAAGAGGAAAAAAGCATTTGATGTGGTTGACTTTCTATGTAGTTAGTTCTGTGAATGCAGAATCAGTTTCTCGGTGAAGGCACGAACATTGGAAACTTTGTTTGCAAATACGTGATGCTTGGTACTTCGTTTAATTAAAATAATCCACAGCTTTGGCTCCGGCATTTTGTATTCGACTTCGCTATCATCTCAGACCTCATATAGGAATTACCTTTTGTAGCATTCTTACACTTCATTCACACTCCTAACCTATGTAATGCATCACTACGCTTATCCTTGAAAGCGATACATGCACTCCTAGCGTCCCAAGCGAGTGAATGATAACGGAATCGATGACCCTTGCACTTTTATCCTCTTTCTCCATGAGCAAATATGCTCCTTTACCACAAACACCACTGTCTGTAAACAGACCAAACTACACTAACAGCCAATTATTATCACCACTGCAGGAAATGTCATACTCCTCTGTGCTCACGTTCTCCTTTACCTTCCACACACTGGCAACACCACCTATCTCCACTAAGACTCTTAGATCCACCGAACACACGTGAGACTTCAGTCCACTAGCACCTATTTCCACCGCGCTCCCAATGTTGATCTTAACCGGACCATTTTATTTTACCTGTGGCCTCCTTGCGGTGTGCTTACTCTAGATCATGATCGCAGCTGCTCGAGCAGCGTTGTGTATCTAGAAGCACCTGTACATTAAGCGTCAATTCAAGAAATGCAAGACCTTTGACGAGGAGTTGGAGGTTTACTCAGAGTACAATGAATGGCTTTATGGTGACTCGGTGGTAAAGTTGGCGGAAGATTAGGAGGAACACTAGGATTAGGAGATGGGATGAGAAGTATTGAGCTGAAATGGGAGTGGAAAAAGGTTTCTTAGGTCTCGAGACGCCTGTTAGTGGAGAAAGGACGGCGGAGACCGTTCGATAAACAGTGATACAGATAAATGGCCCCGACGGGCATTATAACAAAAGCTAATGGCGGAGATTTTAAGAGGATTGTTGGGTAGACAACAAGTCTGTTTTGAACAACCATCTTAATCTGTTTTGCGGTTGTGGGGCTATCTAGCAAATATTAACGAGGTTCGCTCTTTCGTCTAGTAGAAGTAATATCATTCGCGGCTGAGAGGTTAACCCGCAGTTATGCTTAGCTGTGCCTCAGAATTCGGATCGAAAAATGCCTATATGTTATAATAAAGTTTTATTTGCCAATGTGCTAACTGTGATAGGACATATTGGCGCCCATTTGTGCTCGGAGCTCAAGTACAATTGGACTAGACATGACTAATCAAAATTTAATGTGTCGGGTGAATGTAACTGTACTTTGATTCCTTGAAGTCAGCATAATTTATGCAATGAAATTTTTTGCTGCAGCGCAGTAAACAAGGTATTTCCTGAGATGTTAAACACAAACCATTGGAGAACTTAATCTATCGTCTCGTCGTTGTCGCAGAGCAAGTGAAATCGGTTGTAGGAAGTAACCAATGAATGCTTTATGTGACCACTGCAATCGCCTATTTCTTCGACGCCGCGCACGAATTTTGCCGTAGTTATACTACCGTCACTCATTCGTTTTCTGAACCGATGATTATTTCGCTGACGCAGCCCATCGACCCCTTCGCGACGGCCTTCGCCATCAACATCGTCGGCAATCAGTCTGACAGAGGGCTAGATCCTCTTCAAGAATATTTACTAAATCGTTCATCTCCTTCATACGTGCTCCAAAGTTTAGTGCATCATCTTGTTCGAACAATGCTATGCCCTGAAACTGTTTTTGAGCACAATCACTCTGAAAACATGTAACTGCAGATATGCTGCGTGTCCGGTGAAGTGAAAGCTCCGACCCCCTAGCTCCGCGAGCCGACTAGCGTTATGGCCATAAAATTTTGCAGCGAGCAGCTTGAGGCCAGTCCTCCCACCACCTGCATATATTGCACCTTAATTGACCCTACCCGACCCACCACCCACCACCCACCACCGTCTCCTTCGAGACCACCACAGTGACCTCGGCCGCCGATATGCGCAACTCGATCAACCTCACTTTGAAGCTCGCTGACATTTTCACCATCACGACGGCTCGCGCCATGCCCGTCAACAAACCCCGCAACACCATCCGATCCGTCGAGAGCCTCCCAGCCGAGGAACAGGAACGACTAAAAACAAACTTAGAACTCTTCACATTCATCTCAATAGGGGCACTTGTCCTATTTTTTACCGTCTGGCTCGTCTGGCTCGTCTGGCATCGCTACACTGAGGGCAAAGCCAGCTACAAAAGTGACTCGGGAGACAAAGCCAGTACTCAATCGAGGCAGATGTCCATAAAGTTGCAGCGAATGCGTTCTCAGAAGACTCTAGGCAGCGATGCCAACGAAGACGACCAAATGATCTTGGCGGGTGAGGTTGTTGAGAAGGAAGCCTTGTCAGGCAAATTGTCGAAGGACAACACTAGGGAAGCAATGCCCGAGGCTACAATCTCGGCTTACCTGAAATAGCAGAGCTTTCACACCAGGGAACAAGATCGTCAGATGAGACTAACCGCACTGTTGACAGAACTATTGAGCAATGGTTGAATAGTGAAGGAGTTTCCGATGAGGGCAGCGGCTTTCCATGTTAACGGTAGTAAATCGTAAGGAATGAAGAATTCAACCCATTCAAAGATCTGCTACTGCATTTGACCAAGATTATAAAGCATACTCTAACAATAAAATCGATACATTGCTACAGTTGTTAACCCCTTTACCCTAGATTTAGCTTTGGTTTGCATTTGGGTCTGAAATAGTCTTCCATGGATCACTAGCTCTTTCATACATGTGATTCAGTATTATGCTTGTGGGACATGAGTCTTTGTGGCCCTTCTTTTTGGCCGTGGTCTCGAAACTGTAATCCAAAACTTCAATATGAGCATGCTTCTCCAAGAACGACAGCTGAAATGGTATCTACCTATGATAATGGCGGAGGAAAACTACTTGCCGAAGTTTCGAGCTGCCCTCGCCATCATAAACACTCTTTCGACTAATCTGCAGGAGCACCATTCACTCAAACCCAAACCGTCTGATTAGAAGACTGGCACGCTCGTCTAGATCAGACAGTGAAAGAGCCGCGATAGGATCACGCTTACAGCACCAAAGGCCCACTAGCTACAAACACTGCCCTAATACGTCTCTGTTTGACTTTCCTCTCATAAAACCATAACTTTTATACTCCTGATACCACCATACTTCTACACTCATCCACACAACCCGAAAGATCAACTACACCCCATAACCCCGTGAAATCTTCTAGAACCATCTCAAAACATATTACACACCTTACTTCTCGCCTTAAATCTCACCATAACGCTCGAAATGTCACCCATTCCCATCGTAGCCGTCTCTTCTTTCTCTTCCAGCAACGACGTTATACTACACCTGGCACAGACCGTGTCCTCCGACATCGTCATCGACACCACAAGATCAGTGCATCCCAATTCTCAGAGCTCCTTTATCCAAATCATGATCGTCATCGCGCTTGTCATTGGTCTGCTGGTCTTCAGTATTTCTCTCTTCATCTTCTGGAAGTGGGCTTCCAAGTGGTGGGAGCGGGGGGTTTCCGACGACAAATGCTTTGAGACGCAGGAGCAACTAGAGTGTCTTGGGCTCCGAGAGCATAAATGGTCGGATTACGCAAATGATGTGCCAACTTTACCTCGGATCGAATGGTCCCAAGCGATGGAATCGAGTCAAACATTAGTTAGAGGTTTCCTTCACGGGAATCCGATCGAGTTAGACGGAAATGTCACGGTAATATTGGATGGGGATATTGTGAGAATGGTAGATCAAAACCGAGAGGAAGATGGGGAGGCCGAGAGCGAGGATGATGAGCAAGACTCTAATTCTGACGTGGTTTCCATCATCGTGCCTCTGTGCATCGCGGACGTGGGGGACCGTTGGAGAACTGAACCTTCAGAAGTCGAGGAGGATGAGCTGGGGGACTAGAAGGAGATGTTGTGGCAACTATGGATGCAGAGGAAAACTGGCGGACAAAGAGCGAGGGGGAAGCGCTGGAAGTGTCGGCTCGAACTTACTTGAAATATAGCGACTGTCTCTGAGCAGCGGGGATGGAGAGGTCCATGAGATGTGCGGTTCCGTGGTGGCTTACATAGACGAGAATCAAAACTAAAATCATGATTAGATTTGAGTGTAGTAAGGAATTGAAGTTTACAGCCGCAATAGCGCCGTGGCTCACACGGGCAAAACGCAAAAGCAAAATCATTATCAATACATTCCATCGTCAACATAGTCTAGATGTTTCTCGAAGACTCCCAACCCATCCTATATTTTATGTGTGCCGTCACTGTGACTGATAGTCTATGTTGTTTCTTGACCACCTACTCATTTACAAGCTTTCATACTGTCAGATCCTACAGCCCTTTCTGCTGCGGAAATTCGGTGTGGATCTAGCACTTGACTGGTTGTTTAAAGATGGAAGGCAACCTAGAATCTGGAGTGTTTCTAGTTCTGCTAAGGAAATTCTGTCAACAGGGCGATCAGAACTCGTCTGCAATTCCATGAACATGTCATTCATAATAAATTGACTCAGAAAACTGGAGTAGAAAAGACGGTGTCATGAAAAGGCCGCCTCTTTCGACGTGCTTCTAAATTTTGGAAGGTGTGGGTAAGATTTGACGCCCATCTAAACACCACGCAAAACAAATAGACATATATCGTAAGGAGAGGTCCCACGGCTAACGCGAATTTTAAGACTAGATGAAACTGGATAAGCATTGTGGGTCGTACGGAATCGCGGGCCTTATTGGGGCTTCACAAGCTCCAAGCGGATATGCAATTTCTCGATCACAGCTTGTCTATGTTCGCCCCTCACCTCCCCCAGATTCATTGACGATTGAGCTCCGACTGTAGCCAACCGCCTCGCACAATCTGGCAGTCTACAAAGGGGCTGAGCTGCGCCAATTCTATGATGTACTCGCCCCGAAGGAGATATATCAATTCATTTCGACGGGCGGACTCCATTGGTTTCGGTCTCAAGTTTGGACGACAAATGTACCGTGTTCCAAGGTCGTCCACTAGCTGCTAACAGGAGTTGTAACTTCCCATCTAACAATCATTTAGCAAACATGGTCACAGGTTCGAATTCCTCTAGCTCCGAATCTCACCGACTGAAACCTTAGAAATAATAACTAGCCATAGAGCTAACAGTTTGGCTTCTATAGATCGTAATTTTAGTTTTTTGGCTTGAGTTTATCCCCATAGACGTCTGATGAGCTTTCCGTCACGTGATATCGGCTTGTGTGATATCCAATTAAAGAAAGGTTCGTTTTTCGAGGTGTTTTAGCACGTGACGGAATTTCAACTCTAGAAAATACAACTCAAAAATGTTCAAAGGCTGGATGCTCAACCATTTTTTTTCCAAGGACGTACTACTCAAGTTAGCGCTGCACCATGGTAGTCTCCATGAGTGGTTTTCCAAAGCAACGTTAGCTCTGACCTATGGTCCATCTCCATCATGTGGTCTTTTACACGGATGGCGTGATGCCGTTGCCTTTTGCTAAATTTTGGAAGACGGGCAGCGAGCTTTTGCATTTGGTCCGGATAGGGTAGTAGATATGGAGTCGTATGAATTTTCTCATGTCGATTGTAGACGCGCGCTTGGAAATAACGAATGGGCAAGAGGCCCACATTCTTCGTGTAACGGATCCCCTCCTTGCTTACCAAAATGCATATTCTTTACATTTTTCAGCAGGGTCCAGGCGATTGGAAATCTAGTGTAGGATTTGGCATGATCCCACGAGGAAATGGCCTGAGTTCTCTGATGGGACTGTAAAAGCTGCACTATCTTGTATGCGGTTCTAGCGCCAGCTTGTGGCTTGGCACTCTCATCTCATTCGATAATCAAAACTGCAAGTACAGAGTCTAATGTTGGATGTTGTTAGAGATCTCCCTTAAGCAATACATCGATCATCTCAATTCTGCGCACAGACATGCGGAGAGAGGAATTGCGGGAAGCGGAATGCCAGTCATAATCATTACAAATAAGTAGTCCCAGGACATCGAGACTGGCTTTGAATGCATTATGCAAGATGGGATTACAAATAAAAAAAAAACAGATCCATATAGCGAAATGCGCAAGTTTTATTCTAGTCCTATTTGTGCATAATTCAAGTTTTCTCGCATATTTAATAAGGAGTCCCCCCCTTTCGCTTCACCTTCTAAACTACATCCCCCTATCACCCGCCCCACCCACTCCGCGAATTATATCCGCGAACAGTCACTTTGTTACTCAACCCTATTTCCTCCAAACGAAAAATAGTCTACCAGAACCTTTTCACGATGGCAGTAGTGACCGTCACCAGCCCCTTCTCCACTGCCCTCGTCGATGTAATCCTTGGATCAGAGTATCGTAGTATTTCTCCATTTCAGTGAATGTTGTGGTGTCGAGATCGATCTCAACTTCAGTGTAGGTAGTGTAAAGTGTGGTGGTTGTGGGCACGAGAGACGTTTCTATGCGGTAGCTGATTCGAGTTGTGGTGAGCAAGACATAGGCAGTGCCGGCGAAGAGAGTACTTGTTTCTGTAGCTGTCATAGTCGCCATTGTTGTGTCTGTTTTCGTTTCTGTAACTGTCAAGGTGAGCGTGGGGTGGACGCGGATTGTTGTAACACTTGATTCAAACTGGGTTTCCGGACCAATTCGTCTTCCCTAAGAGCTCTTATGTTTCCCGCACACGGTCCTGAAGTAAGTTCTGCATTGATCCTTGAAGTGGCTGCGAGTCTCCGCATCCTCAACGCGCACATTAGGGTTGCGGAGATGGGCATTATGGTCAATGATGCCATGCGTCTGACAATACCAGGCAAATTGGCTCAGTGTTGTGGTACGGTCGTTGGTCCAGATGCAGCGGGCAATTGCCTGCGTCAGTACACCTGCCCATCTACCAGTCGGGTGGTGGACAACATTATCACCAAGGCTAGCAATAGGAATATGGTCGAGGGGATCGTTGGCTAGCGCTCCGCTAAGGCAGTTCGCATCGTCGAGGTTACCGAGCGCAAATGTTGTAGTGGGAGCGTTGTTAGCTTGCAACCTGGCAGCTGCCCAGTCCTTGCTCTTCTTGATCTGCTTTGCGAGCGTAGGGCGCTTGATCGCCTCGATATCTGTGATTTGTCGAGTCCAGTATATATATTCGATGATCTCTGACGGGAAATAGCCGCTAGCATCACATCGATTACCGACTTCATTGACAGCAGGGCTCAGGGGAAGGTAGGCTAAGAGTTCGGCCATGGTGATGTGGCAAGCACCAAACAACCGGTAATTGGTATTCTCTGGTGTACCTGTGTGCGCTGGGTTATAGTTTGTGCTATAAGCCGCTGTAGGAAGTGGGTCATTGGGCCCCAGCATGTGCTTAGCTCGGTAAGCAGCCTTGCGTACATCTGTCCAGCCATAGTGACAAGTTCCCGCCGAGCCTCCTCGAGCTGTAGGCTGGTAAAGAGGGTACGCTGGAGGAGCAGTAGGAATTAGGAGTCCAGGAGCAAGGCTTCGGACGTATGCGGACATGATAGGATCCAATGGCGGTGCCTGAGGCTGTTGTGGTGGTCCTGCTGGTGCCATCGGAAGAGGAATTCCAGCCTGTGGCTGAATAACCAGAGCATTGATTGGTCCTGTCCAAACAATAGGAGCTGGAGCCGGAGCCGGAGCCTGGGGTATCGGTGCTGGCTGAGGAAGGATTGAAGGTGCTGCAGTTGTGAGATCAGCAATGATATGAGGAGGGCCCTGGAGAATCCGAGGACCAAGCTGATATTGTGAAGCTTCTGGGATGATGTTGACAGCTGGTGCTCCTGATCGCACGTCGGGAGTCGACAGCCAAGAACGAGTCCGAGCAATGCGCCGAGCTTCGGTCCGGCATTGCTTTCGAGGAGGATTCGGCTTCAGGGTATCGTCATCATCACCATCATCATCATCATCATCAGAGGAGGAGTCGCGCTCGTCTCGCTTTCCAAGGGCTTGGGGATAGTCATTGGCAGACTTGTAGAGAAAGACACGCGGGTTCTTCTTCGTTGGAACGCTATACATACCTAAGAAAACCCGCCCATCCATGCCAGATGGCTCAGCGAGTCTACGCTTAATCTTCTGGGGGAGCTGATTGTAAAAAAGCTGAACTTCTAAGGGTACTAGCTTGAGATATGCTGTTTTCCGAAAGAGTTCTACCCACTCTTGGAAGAGCCCCTTAGAACCGTCACTATACACTTCCCAGTAGCGGAGGCCTGTGAGACCTTCGTAAATGGTGCCATATGGGAGGTTGTCGCCATTCTTGCTAATGGACAAGACGGAAGTGACGAGATCGAAGACACGTCCGCTGTAGAACTTCTGCTGATTTTTCAGAAGCTCTGCACAGAGGTAGTCGCAGGTCTTCTGGAAGAAGAGGCTCTCCTGAGCAGAGACGTGGAGGAGGGGAGGGCATGATTCGTGAGTCTCGGCAGGATGATCCAAGTCCTGCGGCATACATTGATGCCTCAAACGGGTAGATGTTTGGTTTAGGGCGTCTAGATCCAAATTGAATCGGTCTGCGTATATATGAGGGAGAGGTGGCGATGTGTATCCAAGGTCGGTGTTCAATTTCTCGACTGCAGCAGCGTACTCGTCGCCAGCATACTCTAAGCGGTATGCAGCAGAGACCTTGGGATATGGTGAGGTGGGATAGTAAGATTCGGATAAAGATGGGTATTCAGTCGAGACAAAAGTTTGGTCGTGATCGAGCGTATTGTCTGCTTGCAGTGCTGGAATACTGTACACTGCTTCGGGTGATGCAGGAAGGTACCTACTATTCTGGCGAGAAGAAGTCATGACAGCCTCCGAAAGGGAGATCAAGCTATATGGCCCCTTGGAAAGCCCAAGCATAGAGTTGATATTCATACTGCAAGAATGGAATACCAAGGCAAGTTTTGGTGGTTGTGACGAAGTGAGGAACTTATAAGATTTTATACAGAGAAGCCTCAATACGGTTTATGGTTGTTTAGTTAGACGCGAAAGAAGTGGTCAAGAGATGAGTTAGGACCTGAGAGAAGGGAGGGAGTTGTTGAAAGTGGATTGGGAGTGAAATTTTCCAGCAACATGCGTCAGTGCAGTTGTAAATTGTTGGTGGTAATCGTTAAGAGTGGAAGTAGGGGGTTGAAATTTGTATTGGCAAGGAAAGGAAGTAAAGGTATAATGCTGTGAGCTTAAGGTGACCGTTGAGGAAATACTTCGCGAGTGAAAGTACGTTCGAAAATATTTAACCCCCCCCCTAACGCGAGCCTTCACGTATTCTACTTTCACTCTCTGAAGTATGTTAGAGCAATCTCATTCACAAAGTACCCTCAGTCATACCAGATTGGATGGGCCGAATAGCCTGTTCTTCACAGTGTTGCCAATCAAGAGTCCATAGATGATGTAGTAAGCAAGTATTGATATTCACGATTGAGGTCCACATACTAAAACGTACCCTACGCTTATTATGGTCGGGATTCTTCTGACATTATCTGATCAAAGCTTAATTCCTTCCTGCAGATAAAATGCCTTAGCGAGCTGAAGAACTATCGTACATTTGTCGTTGGCCAACTGAAAGCGAAATGAAGACAGCCTCAAAACCTTTATCTCTTCTTGGATATATACAATCATAAATGATTCAAGGACATAGGGCTAGAAAACTGATGTTTCCCCTAAGAAAAGTGACAACAGGTAAGCTCATGTATAAGATCTGCTCTACATATATTTAGACCTCCATTGTGTGTATCAGGTCTTGAGCTTAGGTATGAAAATATGTCAAATCAAGAAATTCTAATAATCAACAAAATAGGTATACTTCCAAGCCGTTCAGAAGTAGTAGGCATGTATTACGATTGTCTTTCATGTAATTGTATGCCGACAAAAATTGAACTTGGAACCGTTGTTCTGCTTTAGAACAGTAAGATTATGGGGAAAAAGATGATCTTCTTATAACAGGGAGCGATTGCCGAATGTCTATGATAACTACAATCAGTACTATATCTACGAGCATGTTTGTCAAACGCCCACGTATAGTTCTGCCACACTCGATAACACAAGATGGCGACAGTAATTCAAGTTGTTATGTTTTTGCACACATAGCGTCAAATCCAGATGTTCTGTCGAAAATATCGCTTAAACAACCGTCTATATTGATCTCATCTATCACTTACCCTCAGTTCTACATCCATTCCATAATTATGAGAGGTGGGCAAGCCTGGCGGTCCACTGGCGGTTTTTTTTCAACAGAGACAGGTTATACCCATGTGCTGCCTTTGTGGAGAATCAACTTGTCTGATTAATGAGCCTCCTGGATTTTATCCATTATATTATTAGATGGCAGGACCTTTTCATGGCCATCTTAGTAAACTCTTTCTCTGTCACAATATAGTTGCCGAATATACTGTCAAGTGCTTCCCTGGGCGATTGATACAAACGCTGCCCCAAACAAAGTCTCCCTCGCGTTTATGTCTCCCGTTTTTTGCCTTTCTTCACTTCAATTTTGGCCCTCTCTTCTATCGCCTTCGTCATCTGTATAGTAGCTGGGATTCTGAGCGCCGTATTCGCATTTATACGCTTGAGGTCCTTCTCCTTACCTTCTTCCCCGACTACCTAGGCACCTCCACTACTTCGTCCTCATTTTCTCCGCTACTATTTTTGGATCATCGTCATTGCCCTGTTCATCACTATTATTCTGGATCGAGAAGTTTGTAATGAGGTTGAAACACCAGATACCTTTTCGTTACTCTCCATCTTAAGCAATAGCCTTTTCACTGCTAATTTAACAACAATATCGTTGAAATCCGCGTAGTCAAACGAGCCCGGCGTCACGTTGAGAGAATTTTTCAGCAATTCCCGTCTCACCTCACTCGAAACCATCACCCACCATATAAGAATGTACGAGAACGGCGCCATTGTAGCTACTCGCAATGGCAGAAACAGCAGCAGGGCTGTCCTGAGTGAGATCTATCCCTTCGAACTGCACGAATGGTTTATGCCTAAGCGTGAATTTCAATCGCAGTTGGGGCTCTTCTACAGAGACTGGCGTTGAGCACAGAAGACGATCTGATTTTAAGGGTCAAAACATAAATAAGTGTAGGATATCAAAAGATTTAGCCTGTTTTCTCGAACAAACGAATTTCGTTGAGACGAGTAGGCGTGTTCAAAGCTAGGTAATGTAGGAATACACGGTATGTTAATGATGCCAGTTGAAATATTATTCTGTGAGCGATTTTGCTCATTCATGTTGCATCTTCCCCCAAACCTTCCCGACACTAGTCTTTCACCAACACCAAACTACCGTATCTTTCTACGTTTGATAATCTCCTCTTCACTTTGCGGTAGTTTCTAAGCCTAGCGTAGCAGTAAAAGGAGAAAAACGCAAAGTGAAACAGGTTGATAAATTTGCCTCCACACTTATGTTTCCGGTTTAAAGGCTTCCCTTTTTGGGAATTAAATAACTAGGCTTTAAACCTCTTGGTTCTTCGCTATTTCTGTTAGCATTTCTAGTCATTTCTCGATGGTGAAAATATTGGTAATTGTGCGACTTTGGTTTTTCCCTATTCCTTGTTAATGCGAGCCAAGAATCTTAGATTAACTACTCAGCTGTTGCTTACAACATTGATCTAAAAGCCGAAATACGAAGCAATTAAAGAATATCTGTTGATTGGCTAATTCAAAATTTTCGGTTTGACATTCAAAAACCATCTCCGAATGCGAAATACGATGGAGTTATACGAAAATATTGCTTTAAGCTGACCATAGCGTTGCACACCGTATTGCTGTTCTCCACAAATTCAAGTATAAGAAGGGTGTTGTTGTTCGCTGAACCTACAAGCAGCATATTCCCAAACTTAGTTCTTCGTTTTGCCTCAAACCTTTTTCAATATGAAGCTACAAATCTCCACAGTTGCCCTTCTCTTCGCAGTTGCCTCTACGGCGACCCCGATGGCTGATGCTGACTCCGGCGCCGTTCCGGCAAGCCTGGAGAAGCGTGGAGAAACCTGCGATATCCTGGGAAACAATGTCAATTGCCGTTCTGGCCCGGGTACTAGCTACAGAGTCATTACGACATTCGATACTGAACGCCAGATCTATTTTTCATGTTACAAGGTTGGAGAGAGTATTAGTGGAAACGAGTAAGAACCACCCCACGATTTAAAACATATCGAAGGGAGTTATGAGCTGCTAACAGAGCCTCAGTGCCTGGGACTACTCTACTGGATGGGGCTGTTATGTCTCAGCCAGATACACTGGAGCAAACTGCAATAAACGTAAGCTGGACTTTTAATTATGATAGATTGAGTGCTGATAGAGTGTAGAAACATTGCCAAAGTGCTGAGCAGCTGCGACTGCGATTCAATCAAAGTCTAGCAGGCGTGGAATATCGGCCAGTGTTTTCTCGAGCCTCCAACAGTCTATTTAGTCAATGAAACAAATTGTAACTGTGAAACTACATGGAACCACTTTGTCTTACAGTCTACCCAGGCCACTCTTAATTGTGGCTGTATAAAAAACTGGTGAATTTAGCGCAGCAAATTGTTGGATGGATAATCAGTTATTATAAAATCAATTTGGCACCGCATCAACTACTTAGGCTATGATTTAAAGACTAATAATAGGAGAAATGTGAATGACTAGATTTCACTTTATGAGTGAAATCTCGTAAGCAAGAAGGTGATGTTCGTTTCAAGCAATAGCCAATATATATATCCTTGACGCCAGCCCGGCAAGCGAAGTTTCTGGAGCTCAAATCTATCCGTAGCACCCCACCACCCGTCACTCTACCATCGCCGACACCCATAAGGCCCGCGGACTTTACTTATACCCCTCTGGAGTCTGCAGCACTAGGAATGTGAAAGGTGCCTTCTGAAGGTTGGTGTTTTGTGATTCAATTCTCATGAGACTCTCCAGCAGAATATATTATTATTACTATTGTTGAGAAAGTAGCCTTGAGAGGGAAGATCAAAAAGCTTTATCTGTCACATAGAGCGAGGATAGTCAACCATGGTAGAAACCGAGTGTATTGAAGGAGAGAGAGAGCCGTAGTATAGGTAACTATATATAGGCCAAGCGAAAAAGACTAACCAAAATAGTACATAGTAGGATAAGAGTGGTACACGTGACATTATCCTAGTGACTGGGCGTGGACAAAACTAATATCGCCAAGAGTCAGAACTTTACATAGCCCTGAAAAAAGGTGCGATAAAAAAAGTTCTAGGCCAACGTGCATCAATAGAGTGATGATGCGCTGAAGATGAAATTATGAGCCTGGAGCCTGGTAATCGCCATGAGTCTCGGCACTTTATTCTATAAACCTGCTGCATACGTAATAGCGTTAGAATATCGAGAGGAGCTCATTTAAATTGAGCAGTTCGCTTTTCTCTCCACTCCAATAAAGATATTCCTGAAATAAGCTCCTGTTAGACTCCAGGCAGTATAGTCTATAGACGAAGCGTTGCAATGGAGAAATAACACACTATTCTCACCAATTAGCCAAAATTGAAGGGCTAAAATATGCTTTGTGCTAAAGTATCATTCTGCTGCTGCTGTCATAGGAATCTTTTGCAGTCTGCGGTACACCGTCATCACAAGCTTGAGCCGAGTGGACTGCAACTGACGCACAGAAAGGTGTAGTGGAGGGCTACCCCGCAGCACTTAGCTTGATCTTTTTGGCCCCAACTCCAACTAAAGTTCGCAGCTAAACAGCACCCTTGTAATGCACCAATACGAGGAGGCCATATATATTGGAAATACGCCAAGGAATTTGCCCACAAATATCGTTACCTCTCTTTGTGTTAAAGTGCTACCTACTTGATATCAGACATAGTTTGTCACCAGTGCCATAGTTGGTCAGCTGTTTTCGGATGACAGCAGGATTAATCGTGGTTCGTAGTTTTGAAGCTTGTCGCGAGCTGTTGTTGGAGTTGTGGTTTGGGTAATCCGTTAATTATACTTGATATTGAAATTCTACGTAGGCAACTGTACATGCAACTGCTAAGAATGTTCATCTCTATAAATACAGCTGTTTAATGTACTCCTTTTCTCATCATCCTTTATTAACTTTCATCACCATGGTGATTAACTTCATCCGCGTAAGCCATGCGGGCTTTAAACCTAGCACGCAAGTGCCCCTTGAATACGACAAGCAGTAATTTGAAACTGGGTTGTCGCTCGAGAACCTGTTTGCCCGTTCCCGAACACTTGTCATCGATAATACTCTGCAGCCGGGAATGGTTGACGAAAAAAGAACGCTTTTGACGCAGAAGCTAGCATTGTTTTTGGGGGATGCAGATATCATTGCCCAAACGGTCGGAACACTTGGGAATTCTATCTTATTTAGCATTCAGATTGAACCTTCTCTAACTGATAGCGGTCTGTTTCCTCTCAGCTTAGACCCGAACTATCCCGTCTAGAAGGAGCTGCAAACCAAATTCGCATACAATACTCTCAGTGAAAAATTAGCTCTCAAGGTATCATGAGAGAAACTGACCGTACTGCAATGAAGAGCGCCAGTGATTATTTGTCCATGCAGCTAAAATATCTAGTCGGCACGACGTACGGGCGACAATATATGCAGCAGAATTTGGAAGCGGTCTTCGTTCCTGAATATCAAACTAATCTCGCTAAGGGGCCTGCTAGGGCGAAGATTCCGAGCGACTTGCAAGCCAACTTGTTTTGTCATTCCGGGAACAAGACACTGTATTCAGAAAGTACCCTTACGTTCAGTGAAAGTGTCATTTTGGGTGTAGTGGCGCTAATACACCGGGTGAGCCTCTACGATTTGTACTCTCCCGGGTTTCGAGTTGCCTTTTTTTCATGCTAGCACCGAAAGAGATTTTCGTTGTGGATGGTGATGTGCAAAATTTCTTCGACCCAACTCCCGTTAATACACAATCTATGTTAGCTATTAACAGGTCAACCCTTGCACTTTAGAGAGCCATAAAATTCTGGCTTGACTCTTTGAGCGGGTATGTGGCTACTCAAGCAATAGTATAGATTTTGAGCTCGATAACAAGTCAATAGATTTTCTCTTAGACTGAGTACCGCTATTTACGATCGACACGCTCCGATCGTTCCTGGATGCCAACCTTTTGCAAAGCTCCTCAAGGATCGCGGTCAATAGAATAAGTGCTTCTGGTCAGTTCAAGTCCTTTGAGTTTGCTATACAAGATCATTATGTGGGTGTCTCGGCTAAAATTGAAGTTTATCTAGCTATCGATTATTCGACTTTCGAACCGTCGCCGGTGACCCTACCACTGCATAGCTTGATCTAAAGAGCCCATATTTAGAGTCTAGCACTGAATGCCATAACATATTTGCAAGCATACGTAAAGGCTACCAATACTCTCCTCTGCAGGTAGATGATTGTTCATTGGTCTAGTTTGATCGTCGAGTTTTCTTTGTCGTCCCTTTATATAAGACTGGGCTCGTAGAAATGGGGTTGTGAAAGTTTGAGAAAGATGACGGAGCAAGGTCACATAGACTCGAAACGTTTAAATAATGTTCTGAAGGTGACTTTAAAATTGTGCATTACTCGAGAATATCGTGTTACTATCAAAAGAAAGTCTGTAGCGTAGACTAACAAACCGCCACAACAACAGTCGAACACGCTGAAGGCTTGGCATGCACGACTATCTTCCTCAATACACCAAGTTCCGTCCATAGTAGAAAGTCTTGAACTTCTACCGCATCAATTAAAACGACAAGCACCCTATGCCGAGTTGCGGTGTTCCTCGTACATGCGCCTTTCTTATCCATGATCGTTTTCTACTTGAGTCGAAGACCAGCAGCGCGGAACCAAGTTGAAGAAGTCTGTCCAATACGAACCAACGCATTCTCATCCTCCGTCCTCACGTTCACATTACGTAGATGAGCATAGTGATCACGAATACCGTGTAATCCAGCATACTTCTCCGCATCATGCATCATGATTTTTTCATCTCGATTGATACGGCAGCGGGCAATACATTGAGTGAGTATACCTGCGTCTTGACCGGTAGGATGGTTAGCAACATTGTCGGCCAGAAAAAGAGAGGCACATCAATTAGTTCGGCACCATAGCCAGTAAGGCCGCTGGCAAGATCGAGGCCCCCGAGTTCAGCTGTAGCTTGGACGTTCTTTCCAATTGCCCACTTCTTGCCCGAGTCAAGCATCCTATGAATGGTAGATCGCTTTATGGCGTTGTTATCGGTGATATTACGAGTCCAGAAGATGTATTTAATAATGTCTGATGCCTCCCAGTGGGCTTGAGCAAGTCGGTAGGCGATTTCTCGGATCGTGGGCGAAAGTGGGAAGTAGGTGAGGACTTCGCAGATAGTGACGTGCATGTTCCCCAGAAGTCTAGGATTCCCGTTCTCGGGTGTGCCGGTATGGGCCGGATTGTATGTCGCCCGGAATGCCTCAACTGGAAGATCTGCTGCAGTCTTATTGTTTTTTAGCATCCACATACGCTGTCGCACTTGCGTCCACGGATAACGCTCAATACCAGCTGACCTGAGTGTAAAAGTGGGAGCGTAAGCTGGTGCCGTAGATGCAAGAGGTAGGATTGGCTGACTGGAAACACCTGCTGTTCCTTGATGCTGTGTAGCGACCTGAGTCATTGGTGTGGGATCTGCTGGTGTTAAGGGCTGTGGAAGCGGAACAGTAGGGAAGGCCGATTGTTGCTGAGATACTGAAATTGTCACGAGGGGCACAGTATGTGCTTGGATGGCTTCGTGCCGGATGGAGTGCGCAAGATGTGCTGCTGGGGAAATTGAGTGAGAAGCCTGGCTAGAGATAGATTGGTAGGCTGTGTGTATGACGTGTGAGGGGGCAGACGCAACAGAGGATTTCGGTGGGGGTGCGAAATCTGGAACAGATATAGGTGTGCGACGAGACAATGCACTGAGTGGAGATCTAGTGCGGGTAGTTGGTGGGATCTGCGGATCAACGAGATCTGCAAACATATTGTTTTGTACACATTGTGGGGACTCCTCAATACGGAACAGACCAGTGAAGAATTGGGTTTTGAAAAGCGTACCAGCTCGTCGCTTAATGCGTTCTTGATTGACACAACCTTCGTCTTCCTCATCATTGCTGATGATTTTCCGCTTCCTTGAGGAGCGAATTGTTGATGGTAGATTCGGATTTACAATGAGAGGAGGGTCGTGTTGATGAGGTACAGCTGGCCTACCATATATCTTGCGAGTATTTAGGTTACAAATACTAGCAGCTTTGTACTTCTGATGTTCCGAGAGAGCGTTGAAGAAGTCCTGGACCTCTGGGGGTGTCCATTTCAAGTAATCAGTCTTAGCGAGGAGCTCTACCCATTCCTTGAATAAGCTTCGGGTACCGTCTGTATTCATCTGCCAGTAGCGAAGGCCAGAGAGTGCTTCGTATGTCATCCCATATCGCCAGCGCGTTATATTTTCGCTGAAGTCCAGGATAACGTTGATGAGTTCCCGAACTCGTCCTGAGATGACGCCTTCAAGAGCAGAACCAATGCGCAAATGCTCTGCAAGCATTGCGTTGGTAAGATACTCGAACTCGCTGCCCCCACGCTGGTACCAATCACTGTCTTGATATGTAAAGTTGTGATACTCGGAACCGATGTAGTCCTCCTTGCAGTGGTTGAGTCCATCGTACATGGTCGTCATTTCTGGAAGCAGAGCTTTTGACGGGACTAGCTTGGGAACTAGGGTTGATATTTCCGTAGAACAAACAGATGGCATCTGGATGTATGAGATATTGTGGTCGTGCACCTGAACGAGGTTTACTAAAAAAGTGTCCGAGACATCAGCGATATTGGTTAGCGGGAGAGTTGTGGCCTTGCTCAGGATATCACCTGCATCACTTGTTAGGTCAAACGGGATATGAAAATGACATGAAAAAGAGAAACACATACCTGCTGCAGTAGGGCCTAGGCTGATGGATCGCTTCGAGGTTTTGTACTTGTCGATGAGATGCTTGTTACTCGGGGTCCTCTCTGTATTCGAACTTGAATTCATGAAAGCCATTATAAATGTAGATGGGGAGTAAAGTGACGAGGAGAGGAAGGAGACTGTAACTGTAACTAACAGCAAGACTTGCTAAAGTGGAAATGTTGAAAAGTGTGGTTGGTACTTCTGGTGAGAAGTTGCTAGGTGCCGGTCGGTGGTGGATGAAAGAGAAGGACACGAGAAGTGCAGGCATGTACTTAAATATCTAGGGGAATATATTCACCCCCTTGGTGGTAATTTACATTCGCATTGTGTATGTTCTTTATGGTGGTTCCTCATTTTCACTCTGCGGGCGTGAAATGAAACTGCCGAAGTGAGGCCGGGGCGCCCCTCTCCCCCCCGGCGGAAGAAAATTCAGGTAAGCTATGGGCTTAAGAGAGACTTATAATGTCCATATCCTTATCCAACTTCCTTACGGGCTTGATCATGTTGATAGCTCGGTATCGTTAAACCTAAAAGTCAGCACCATTGCCTGTATGTAAGGCTGCTCTTCCAAACGTGTACGTACTATACAATTGAAGGCTTAGAATTTTACTGGATGTTGAAACTGGTCATTGCAAATGGATTTCTGCGCCGTGCCCATGCAAGCACTCCTAGTAATATTAGTGGACTGATAATATACGTAAGCGGAAATGAAGAAAGGCCCGGACATAATAGTACCTTACAGGGCACGATCGGTGCTCTTGTTGACTCGCACAAGTTGCTCCAGAATTTCTTTTTAATATCATCACCTTGCTTGCAAACACATCTCGTCTGGAATCCACAGGAAAAATCATAACAACTGCGTGCATGCGCCTGTCATGGCTGCCCACGCTCATCCGTTCTATTTTAGAATCGGCGTGAAGAATTTTATAGATAGAGTATTGATAGGCGTCCCACAGTTCGGGTATAGTTTATCATGTTAGCGATTTGGAAATACAGTTTAGCCAACGTACTTATATAAGTAATTCGTTTTAGGTTTTAGGCAAACAAGTTCTATTAACAACAAATTGCGTAGTAGTTAAGGAACTAGAAGTAACAGTAGAGATCAACTTAGCCAGTTATGCAAAAGATTTTCGACAAGCAGTATAGCGCGGCGCTCCATTTTTTCGATAAACATTATAAAGTGTGACAATGGGCTTTGGAACAATGCAGTGTCACTGTTCATTGTTGTTGAATAATGTAGCAAAGGATAGAGAAAACATAAATGAGATGATCTATCTATAGTCTGCATAAGACACCCCATTATAGGCTATAAAAAGCTGTTTACAATAGCAATAGGCAAACAGCAAACTATCTAAAACGGTTTTTAGGATAAGAAGCTTCTAGAAACTAACAGTTGTGGTCCAGTTGATGTTTCGATGACTAAGCTGTCCTTGGGATCATGACGTGCAGCACAATGTGTGCTAGTAGCTCATCCCGCCACAAGTGTCAACTCTATTTAGACTCCTGTTGTGGGCGCATAACTAAGACCACGTTGTACATGAGCGAACTAAATTTCCTTCCTTTTGAGAATATTCCGGAACTTCAGAGCGCAATGCGCAGTGCGTGAAATACGCTCTTAGTCTTCCCCCTCTTATGTTTCGCCTTTCAGTTATATAAGTCTTACAGCTAACGTTTAAGATAGGTGGCGTCTTGTTATAAAGATCGGAAGCTCAAGGAGATGCTTAGCACGACACCAAGAGTTCTTCAAGCTTTCAAAAAAAATAAAAAATTACGAAGGAAACTAGGAAGATCGGCAAAAACGGAGGCGCAATACGCTACCTATAACTAGGCTTCGGCCTAGTAGCTGCTGTTCGAGATTTTTTTTCGCTTATTAGATTCTGTTGATCTTCTACGCAGAATTTTCATCTCAAGTATGGTTGACAGCTTACCCAAACCACAGTTCCAACGACAGCTCCCAACAAGCTTCAAAACTACTGTTGATCTTCTGTATCGTTATCCATGAAGCCTCATCCTTGAAAATGTTGACCTCTGACAGATTGCTGTCAAGATGATAATCGTGGACGTAAGCCTCAACCATGATCAGCTTCACCAGATGTCACCGTGGTGCAGAGCATGCTCAATTGCACAAGCCAGAGTTCCCTAGCCATTAATAGTTGAGAATCAGTTGAGAGCGACATCGTTTATGAAATCGATGAGATAATAACTGGTTAGCTGGGGCTGAGTGCCTTTCCTATAGTATCCGCCTTTGGTTGAGACTTGGCCTATAGCGAATCTTGTAGTATGATGCTTTAGTTTCCAATCGCGGCCCACACCGAGCTGATGCTGAATGGTAGTTCATTGTGCACAGGTGTGATTAGAGTCGCCGGTTGCGGTAGATCCACTTGACAATCATATCCGCCGTCCAGCCAGCAACAAAAACGCCAACAAGCGATTTTGCAGTGCAAGAAATGGTTTGGGAGGAAAACCAAGATCTTTTCAGCAGTGACGTTGAGGGCGTTGCAGAGAAGGATGTCTACATTTGCTGAGCTGCAACGGGACTTGAGAGGACCTCGAAGCTCCGTGAGGGTTCCCTCGGGAATGAGATCCTCAACTATCAGATCAGCTAGTATGCGTAGGAGACGCGGAGGCGGAGCGTAATCGATGGCTCCACACTTCTTTGGAAGATCGGACCGCGTATCGTATCGCTCATTGATAGGGATGGGACGCGACATGGGAAAAAGTGGTTGGGCACCATGTAATGGCATGCCCTGATCTCTCTAGCATAGAGAGCTAGAATGGATGGCATTATTACAGTCTCACAGAAAAAACGAAGTCACCTTGTATTAGAAGCAGTAGGTACAAGTACTACATCTAGAGTTTAAGTGCTGGGGATAATCAAATCTCTTGTGGGGTAAGAAGAGAGGACGCGCGATGTTCCAGCAGCATGAGAGTTGCTCCCTTGACCTTTTTGGAAGAAAAATAGTAAGACATTGCCATCTAACTACAGTTAACATCTCGAAGAAGGGCGCATGATGCTGCGATTGTGCATTTATCGCCTAACTATATTCGTGGTTTGGGAGCTCGTTGCGAGCTGTCGTTGAAGCTGTCGTTTGGGTAAGCTATCAACTATACTTGAGATGAAAATTCCGCGTTTGACGAGTAAACTAACTCCCCCATAACTTTTTTCCCTGGGAGTCGTTCAAAGAAATACGCTGAAAATTCCAAGCCATTCTCACTGACCACAGCACAATTCCTCCCATTTCTCGGTGATATCAATGTTAACGGGAGGTCTAACAACGAGTTCGGCGAGCGTTTCGCTGAGGGTCCCAGAATAGGAAGGATCTCCACCTGCTCCTCTTTAGCCGTGAACGGTAAAGCACAAAGCATGATGATATGCCAGCTCTATGTTACTCGAGATACTCCGCTGGAGAAAGAAACTCAGGATCATCGCGATCCTTCTCGGCGTCCAGGAAAGACGCAGGAACCCATCCATGCTCACTAAAATTTCGGAATCTATCCATTACTGATATGGTACCCACTATCTGCATCCGGGGCTTGCCATCGCCACGTCGATATATCTGCTTGATCTCGACACTTTCACCAGCCAGTGTCGCTGGGTACTTGTCGTACCAAGACAATGCCCAACGAGTCATCTGGAGTTCACCGTGGTGATCGACATACGTCTGCAAGGGGTAATCGGAATCGAAGTCGTACTCCGATACATGCAAACCGTGAGTAGCTGCACGCTGCGCTTTCCACAAAGCCGTGCCTGGGTATCCGGTATCGTCCAGGAATCGCCGGTGCCAGGGATCTTCTCGAGCTTGCGCAATCTTTGCGACTATGCTATGTCAGCCTTTAGACGGCAGGGATAGAGAAGTGTCAGATTTACGATGTGGAAGCGACGATTGGAGCGGTTCTGGCCCCAGATCTGGCCGGACAAGAGGTGGACCAAAATCGGAGAGGGGGCAGAGCGACTGCCGGGCCTCAACAAGGAACTTGTTGAGTTTGGCGCGCCCGCTGCTGCTGTTCTTGATCATGCCTAAATCGGAATCAGTGCTTGAGTTTCATGGCGTCAGCGGTGAAAGAGCTAACTCAAAACGCTTGCCTGGTCGACGATAGGGTCTCCAGGGTACACGATAACCAATTGACAATATAGAGATGCAGCAACCTCATCCGATAGCTTCTCGATGCGACGCGCATGGCGAGCGATTTGTGCCGATGTGAGACTCATAGGCGCAGACAGTGAGTTCGTTCTAGTGTAGGTTAAAATGTGTGAGGAAAGTGCCGTTAATATTGCAAGGATGGGCTTACATCGAGGAGAGTGAAGAAAGATGTCGAAAAGAAGGGGAAAATCGAAAAGGATTTTGGGTTTTTGGTTGTGGTTATGGTTGCGACTACCCAACGTGTTTGTAGTTATACAAATTTGACAGCTCGAGGGGTAGGAGGTGCTCCGGATACACTAGTAAGCGAATGAAGCTCTTGGGGTGACCGTCGGTTGATCGGGCTCCGCACCTAGCAGCACGCAGCACGCAGCAACCTCTTACGTTCGACGAAGAACTTCGAAAAGACCTCGTACTTTGCAGACTGAAAGGGGTAACACATAAATTCAGCTCATAATGGAGCTGATTGCTGAGGCAAAAGACATCAAATGTTTTCCAAAGTCTGGCTGAAACTGGCATCCTGTACGCAAGTTTTAGCTCTCTGCTCTCATATATCGGTCATCCTCGATATATCCGCTCTCACCCCAAATCCGTACTAGTGAACTCTGACATTTGCCCCATACAAATTTTACGCCTAAAACCTAGTTTTCTAATGTCGGGCGTTCCCTAGGGGGGTAATGAGGCTTCAGTAAATAAACACTGCACGTGATTGCCTACTTAGTGACTATTTTTATTAACATTTTAACTTTTCCTAAACTTTTGTAGGGCGTAGGCGTACAGTGCAAGGCTTAAGCTTAGGCCAAAAGCAAGGTAGCCTATCAGGAGGGGCTAAATGTAGCTAAGAGCTGTCAGGGTAAAGCAGTAGGGCTTACTTAATTGCACAAAGCCAAATTTGCACCTACAATTAGAGAAACCTAATCCTTCTACCTCTATCCTTAATCCGCGTAGTGTTCCCAATGCATCTAGAGCGGCCTATTTTGCTAAAGCTATAGTAAGTTGATCCTGTACTACTATAAATCCTAATCCGCTACTAACGTACAGCAGGCTATGCTAGCTAAGCGTAAGGCCCCTAATAAGGCTAAAAGTTAAGCCCTGCGTAAATCTTAGCGCACTAAAAAGGCTACTAAGAAGGCTTGTAAGCCTGCCTCTAAATCTTTATCTCCTTCCTCTTCCCAACTACTACTATCCCCCTTATTTAAGGCTTCTAGTTCTAAATCTAACAATAGCAAGTTTGTATCTTATATTCCTCTAAGCTAGCTAGCAGCTATTGTATAAGGTCTTATTAGCAACAGTAGCAGTAACATTAGGGGTAGAGATAATAGTTAGGATAAGAATAAGAATAAGGATAAAGATAAAAATGTAAGTAGTACTTAAAACTCTAACTTAGAATCTACAGGAGAGTCTTCTAATAAGGAAAAGCGTTTAATTTAGCATATACCCTATATTAAGTTTAATGCTTGCTAGAGAGCTTTTCTAGCTAGAAATAATAGACCTAATACTACATTACTTCCTAGCTCTACTAATTCTAGTAAGGCTACTACTAGGTTAAATTTAGATAGTGTATTTGTATAGGCACAAGCACAAATTAACTATTAGCTGCTAGCGCGTGTAGAGCTTTATTATTTTACTGCTACTGTATATTTTTAGAGTTAGTCTAAGCAGTTAATGTAGATTAAGACTCTAGTAAAGGGAAACATTAGTATATTAGTAAAGCTTCTTAAGCTTATCTATAAGAAGAAGAAAGAGCAGCGTAATTAGTTAGCGCGTAGCGTTAAGAAGTCTATTATAGTAAACTTTAACTTATTTCTAAAACTTATTCTAGAACCTGTACTAGAACATCCTGCACCTGCAGTAGCTTAGGGTAATAGACCTAGAGCAAGCGCTACCTGCTAACAAGAGAATTGCCTTCTACAGCGTAGAGCTAACTTTGTTGCTACTAAAGGCTCTCTCTCTAGTGTATATATTTACTAGAAATACAATCTTACGTTCTGCTGCAATTATCCTAAGGTGTGTTAGGTTGTACTAAGGGATAGCAAGTTACTTTCTAGGCAAGTTAAGAACTACTATGCAGTACTCTATAAGATCCTACAGCACTAGAACAGGGAGATTTAGCTTAACAAGAACTAGTTATATAATTTATTAGAGAACGTACGTGCTTAGCTCTAAGATTAGCGTAATAGGACTAGAAGAAGGCTACCTAAAACATTAGAGAATGCAACCTTATCTAACATTACTACCTTTACTAGTTTAGTTAACAACATAGTTAAACTTATACTTGTAGACGCAACTAGCAAGGTTGCTAGCTGTTAAACCCTAGCCCTAAGAAGCCCTAAGGACAATGCCCCTTCTAGTAAATTTAGTAGCTAGTACTACTCTTTTGTTGTTACTATAGCATTCTTCTAATAGTAGTAGAAAAAGAATAGAACTTAAGCACTGTTTACTATTTTAATACCTAAAGTAGGCAAAGAGCTTACTACTAAGTTCTAGGATGTAGTCTCCCTTGCTAATTCTACTGTATTTACTAAAGACAACTAGGTAAACAAGTACAAGTAGAAGCAGAGAATATACTACATGTTTAGGCGCTAACTGTTAGAGTTTTTTAAGGCAGAGGACTAGAAAATATACATTAACAATAAAGTTAGTTAGGATATTAACGTATTTAAGTAGAAGAAATAGAAGTTTAGTTAGTTTATTAAGGTTTTACTTACTCTATACTATTTTCTTGTATTTTACCTCTCTATATTTACTTTACCCTTTACAAAATAATAATAATTATTAAGCTTTTATTGCAGTTTTAAAGCACCTTAACACTACACTGCATATTACTACTACACAGCTAAATCGCTTTAATAAATTAATATAACGTGCAGGAAGAAGATTGCAGAGGGTCTTTTTAAAAATTAATTTATCTAATAAGTAGAAGTTAAGTTATATAACTTGCTATACAGTAGAGTTAGTGTTTTTTAACCTTACGCTAGCTAACGCTAGTAAAATTGCTAGCTAAGAGGCAACACAAATATATAAGATTTTTGTTAAATACTCGCTAGAATTAATTTTATTAATGCTAGAGTTGCTTAATAGAATTAATTTAGAAAAGGTTGTAGTTCTAGAGTACCTTAACACTACACTACGCCTTACTACTACACAACTAAATCGCTCTAATAAATTAATATAACGTGCAGGAAGGAGATTGCAGAGGGTCTTTTTAAGGATTAATCTATCTAATAAGTAAAAGTTAAGTTATGTAACTTGCTATGCAGTAAAGTTAGTATTCTTAGACCTTACGCTAGCTAACGCTAGTAAGCGAGCGCATATTAGCTATTTTGCTAGCCTTCCTTGCATTCCTTGTATTCCTTGCAGAATAACTAAAGTTACCTCTACCTCCCTATTACTATGCTACTATGCACTATAACAAAGAATAAGAAAAATATTTCTAGGCTAGAGTTGCTATCTAAAACACCTCCTATAGCTAGATTTACAAAATCTTAAGAAATAAAAAAGATATAGTGCAGTAAACGTATTTTACGCTAGTAAGGAAAATATTTAGCTATCTCTTAGCATTATATTTAGCACTAATATACCTACACCTTCTATATATACTCTAACAGTCTCCTATGTAGCACTTTTGTATCCTATAGTCTAGAAAACTATCTAACTGTTAACGTTTAACCCTTTCTCTTTCTATCTAATTAGTAATTGGGGGAAAGGCGCGTAAAGGTTAGCTTGTTAGAGTAATAGAAGG
>BLYF01000076.1:205953-221393 GCA_014905255.1 Herpotrichia juniperi
TTGCCTAGACTAGGTTGTAACACTAACTCTGTAAAACTTTCTACTATCTACTAATGCTGCTTAACCTAGCTCTTTAAAACCTAAAAGGTTTGCTTAATAGGGTTAAAGTTAGGTAAGTAGGGAGAGAGCATCTCTAGATGTACTCTGTAAACTCTATATAGCTCTGCAATCTAGGGTAATTAGTAGGCAGATGCGTTATCTATAACAAGTACTAATCTTAGTCCTAGAAATAGGTTGCAATGTAGAAGGACCTAGTGTTTAATAAAGTGCTTAAAAAGCTTCTAGGTATAGCCTCCTTAGTATATTTTGTATGCAAAGTAGCTATTAATGTCTATAGCAGGAAGTATACTCTATCTCTTTGTGCGTTTTGCGTTGTATAGTGCTATACAAGGTTTATCTATAGGTGCCTATCCCCTCTTCTTATTACTAGTTCTCTTATTAGCAGCTAATTTGTTAATACATACAATCTACTTAGAATTCTAACGTCTTAAAATTAAATACTAATTGTCTCTAAGGTTCTTATTTCTCTCCTTTGCGTGTTTTAAAACTACCTTACAAGACTATCTCTTCTTAAGTAACGTGCGGTAGAGCGTAGCAGAAGAGATATCTACGCTATACTTATCCTAGAGAAAGTTGAGCATTTCGTCCTAATAGGCGTGTAGCTTCTCCTTAAGCTACTCTATAAGTGCCTATGTAATTAGCACTATAGGAATTAAAGGATTTACATCTACTTATATTAGCTTAGTATTGTATAAGTGTCTTCTATCTTTCTATATACATAGTAAGCAGTAGGTACAGCTCTCTATAGAGCTTATAGCTTAGTACAATCCTCCTTATAGTTGTTGTAGCAATCTAAGTAAGCCTTTAAATCTCCCTATAGGCTATACCTTAAGCCAACTTAATGTTGAGATCCTGCAATTGATCTAGGCTTAATTTAGCACCTATTTTTATTGTTAATGCAAATAGAGTAAATTAAAATAACAAGGAAGCAAGGAAATCGAGCTTTTAAGTGTAATTTAAGGTGTGTGGGCGCTAAGTACGCATTTGACATGACATCGCTACCAAAAACAGGTGAGAGCGGATATATCGAGGACGATAATATTCCTATTTGTACAGTAAAAATATGCTCAACTTATGAAAAAGGTAAATCATACATAGGGCAGGAGGAACGCATCGCTGCCGGCGGCGCGCAATCGTATCGACGCATACTATGCTAGCTATTCGTTCCTTACTTTGTTTAACTCAGCTCATGCAATAAGTAAACACTCGTTAGACAGGACCTTCGCATTACACTGTATCATGTTCACGATCGCGGCCAGGTCCGGCGCCTGGTGCTAGACCCAGCAGGGTCTTTCTATTGAATTCTTGGAGCTATTTCTCATTGTCCAGTGCTCGACCTTGGCCTTTTAAAGCTTCGCGGGAAACCGAATCTAGAATCCATCGCTCCACGTCGACGCCCACCTTCCCTTAATTCCACCCTTGCCCTTCAACCAGCTGGTCCTACTCTTTACCCATTAACAGAGAGGTCGTATGAATTTGAAAGTCAACAGAGGGCCTACTCCACTGTCGAAATGCCACCTAATTTACAGACATCAATTTGTGGGAGCCTTATGCCACCAACCCGACTTATAGCCAACCGAAATGGTAGGTCAAGAAACTTCGCCGCAGCCCCTTCGAACTACTAATTAACTATTTGAAAGTAGTTGAAGTTCTCATTCCACCAGTCCCTCCCATGATTCCACCACCTTTCACGGCGGTCCATGGCGGTCGCAACCATCCCGGCATTGGCGATTCTACTACGCTGTACATAGAAACGGGTGTCCTCTCACCAACTTCTTCCCGTACCAAAATGCGCACCACAGCGTCCCTTGAAACAAAGATTATGGTTCTAAGTCCTGCAGTAGACAGTATGCGTAAAATCTACTTTCACCTATGCCCATGAATAACAAAGACGCATGTTGTTAATTCACTCTTACAGCCTTTCACCGTCCTACCATTCGTGATCTGGATCGCAACGACTTTTCCAACCCAGGCACTCCCATGATGAGCCACCCTGATTCACCTACTATTACAAATCTGACCACTTTATTCGCTCATCACGGTGCTAATTATTACTCAGGAAATGAAACATCTGATTCCATTGCCCGTACGGCAGTGACTGGCGACAGCGCTATGGAACCTTCCTCAAAACCAATCCCCATATTATTGGAACCTGATTGCGCCCATCAGCTAATCCACACTCTTCCCGAATCTATAGCTAGGACGAAGCCCCTAGTATTCTAGGGTCTATGAAACCGGAACCTTCTCAACGGTGTCGAACTTCCAGCACCCACAAACACTCGGTCTTCACAATATAGACATAGAAGAACTCTGCCAGTGGATCAAGGCAAGCTGGTGTCCTCATTTAATCGGATTTTTCAGGTACCGGCGGCCGAGAAAACAGTAGTCCCATCGCAAGCTGAAAAAGCGGCATCTTGTTCAATCTTGAAGGTTCCAGGGGTGCAATGCAACATCCAGAAGCCCCGAGAGACCTTCGAGCGTGTTCAATTGCCCAGCTCTAAGCTTCAAGCCTTCACTGGAGCGCCAGTTGCTGGTGGAACTTCACGAGCCGAACTGCAGGCCGACTCTTCCATGTCTCGCAATATCTTCTAGCCTCTACAGGTCGATGGCCGTTCTTTGCATATCAGATCCCCACAGCTTGATATTCCTACAGCTAGTGGGGGAACAGTGCTTGAATCGACCGAGATAAAGATTGAGCCTGAAGATTCTGATACCGCAAGGAGTATAGATTCTTCTGATAGCGACAGAACTCTGTCTGTGAGAGACTATCTTCCATGGAACAGTACTCGCAAAGCTCCAAAATAAGGCTCTGGGCGGAAGCGATCCACTATTCCGCGCTGCTGCTGGGCTTACAAAGCGTGGGCGTAGTCCCTCGCCCGACCTCGGTAGTTCCGCTTCTAATAAGGGGCAGAGAGTAGATGTTGCACAAATAACTGCAATCCCACAGAACCAACACGGTTTGACAGCAGGAGGAGTCTAATCCCTATCTCTCATCCGTCTTGACGCTCGGTTTCCTGCACCTTCTTTCCCCATGCCACCGCCACTCAATGACCCAGTTAGTAGACAAGCTCTTCTCATGCCTCTACAAAGTGCTTTAGCTGCGACTTCAGTCCTGATAAATCTCGCATCGCAGGCCAAACCACAGCCTCTAGCAAACAATCCTGTAGGGCCAGCTCAAGCTCCGGTTCAGAACGCTCTTACTATGAAGCGCCCCTTGGGCCATGTGCACAAGTTCGGCCATGTCAACAGGCGCAAGAAGGGAAAGAGCTACTGGGCATTCTCGCTGCCGCATCAAGCCATGATTCGAGGTGGAGGAGGCATACCTCCGCCAGAATACATTGCACCGACAGCTGTCTATCGCAATTTCTTCAGTAATGCACCCCCAAAGAACATGGACCTCTCTCACATCACCATCCCAATGACAGCAAAGGAGATCCTGACTTTCGCTCCCCGCCATACGAACAATCATCAGTTCCAGCACCGCATAGACGCCGGCGAGATCCGTGGCTCCGATCAAGCAGCAATGATCAGTTATCAGCGCGATTTGGTGACTCCTGACGCCCCGTTGTCCAACACCATCACCACGCACATTATGAATGCCAAGAAGACCGCCCCGGCAAATCCAGACCCGCGTCTTCAGACCGTTCTCTCGCCCTCATGGTGGACGTTCTCTCCCCGCAATAAGGAGATCTAGGATAGCACAGCGATTGACTACCCCCTCACCGCTCTCGGCAACGGTGTCAATCGTGAAAAGTGGCTGGCTCTAAACGATCGTGGTCTCTTGGCCATGGCACTCGATCACGCGACTAGAAATGGACATCACCATGTCCTCTTGAGCGGGCTGGATACGTACATTGCGCAGGAGGGGCTTTCGAGGTCCCTGCCAGCGGCTGCATTAAGTGTCCAATGTCAGCGGACGGGTAGGCTTCTAACCCCTGACCAAGACTTTATGGACAGGCACAAACAAGTATTGTGGGACTTTCGGTGGTGGTTGAGAGTAGATGCGGAAGGCAGGGGATATAAGTGGCTGTAGGCGCTTGTGGCAATCTTCTGGGTAACTGTGAGGCCTCGCCTCTTTTTATCTTATGCCTGCAAACTCTATTCGGAGAACAACTTCAGTGGGGAAGATGGACATGTGACATCGAAAAAGTATGTTTCGTTTCTTGAGCAGCGAGCGGGCATGACTGAACGAGGATCTTCAGGTGTAAAGTGCTCAACTCTGTTCTTTCAGGCTGGTCTCACGGAACCTAGGTCTGGGGAATTTGAACCATGAAATAAATACAGCCGAAATTGCAAAACTCGCCGGAAAATAGTCTATATATGGATAGCAGAATGCCACTCATAAAGTATTTGTGAACCACTCATTTCTCTTTCATTCCTGTCTACCGCACGATAATTAAACATCTGATCTGGAAATTATGGGGACCGTCCAATTTTTGTTGCACAGCGTTTCCAATATAATGAGGTATCCGCACTTGGAAATCCAGACCTTCAAGGATGCCCATTCATCCTCAGATCTAGATTTAGCTTGAGTTTTCGTATCGACCGTCGTTCCTGCAAATTGACGTAAATGCATATGTCTTCGTCGGTAACGACCCATTCTCTGTCTGTAGAAATGTATACCAATATCGTAATGAAGAGTGCGTCCGCTTCACTAATTACATGAAGTTTAGCTTGGAATTATGGTGACGTTGATTTTGCAATGTATGCACTTACAGCCAGAGGGCAAAAAGGTCCAACACTGATATCTCTATTGGTGACTCAGAATGAACCGAGGTATCCTATGCTCTGCTTTTGGGCTTAACTACCATTGCTCAGCCACGAATTTTTCTGCGTTCCGCAAAACGGGTCTTGTTTTCACGTGTCTCTAAGCCGCCCGCTTTTTGTGGCGCCGTAATTAAAGTGTGTCATAATAAGGTCTTGGCTCCATAAGCGCTAGTCTTCATAGGACGATTGCAAGGCTCGTGCGCCGCAGCCAGGCAACCTTGAGATGCACAACCTATATCTCCAAAATCAACGCAACTCAGGTCCTCTTCCTCAACAATAATGTCTACGTCAAACAGCTTCACACGACCAACACAATTGTCGTCCTTCGCCACTCTCCCACAAGAACTCCAAGACAAAATCCTACACTATGCCGATGGAAATGACCTGTTTGCACTCTCCCAGACCTGCATCGCACTGAGAGCTACGAGTAGACCGTTCCTGCTCCAGGAGATCATCGCCAACTTCACGTCTCTACGACCCGAGTTACTAGCCAGTGCATGGCCTCGAGCTTGTGGGAAGAAAGAGACTGCTGTTGCTCGTAGGGAAAGGTATGTTTGCGACACCGCAGACTGGAATACTGATGAGGGACTCAGGCTTACTCGGTTCAGACGAACCAAGCGTCTTGATATGGGTGTGGTGCGGAAAGCATGAGTGGGTCATACATGCAGCATACACATGTAGCAGTGTCACAGTAGTACTTACCAGGAAGTATTTGCCAGTTAAGACCATTCCAATATTTTAGTGTGCCCGTACAAGGTGTCAACAATGCATGTACAACACAAGCAACTGGAAATGACCTGCCAATATGAACTGCGACCTGACAGCTGTCAAATGCCATGCTCATCGTTACATCAAGGAAACAGTAAACAGGTACAAGATGTAGCATCGTCGCCGTCGGATTTTCACAAATAGCTCTTGATGTCCCATTTCTTTATCAAATAAACTCCAATGATTTCTTTCTGATTCTGCGAATACCGCGCTATAAATCGCCATCTGCTGTCGCCGAAAACCCCCAGAACTCAAAGCCCTTTTTCAAGTCTTTTCTCCACTAAATATCTCGCATCCCCACTCGTTCCCCCAAAAATAAAGCTCCCCACCCTCTCCCTCTTCGTCGCTATGACCGTCGCGCTTCCCACCATACTACCACCGACCTCAAATACCATTACCCCGTACAGTGCCTTCGTAAGTTATCAACTCAATTCCTCCCAAGGCCTCTTCAAAATCACTGACAGCAGACGCAGTCTAATACCCTCGAAGTGCGATGTGTGCGCGGCTGGTTCGGATTCCCATGCGAGGGTAATATTTCTGGTGCGACTTCGCCCGAGGCCGAGGTGCAGGCTATGCCTATGGATATCGGGCATGTAAGTTTGAAATAGTGTATTGAGTTGATCCGGGTTGCTGAGGGCTTGTAGAAGACAATTATGAAACGATGGTGTGTACGGGGATGGTTTGGGTTTCCATGTGAAGGGCGGTAGTCCTCACTGACTTAACAAGATTCAAAGATGTGGGACTTCTATAGGAGGAAGTCACATACGGCTGGCTAGATTTCAATTGAGAAACGATTCGGAGCCAAGAGAGTTTTATTATGCCAAGTACACCAAGGCAGCGTAGCGTCTGGTTGAAGATTTTGGCATCCAGGTAGATTCGCCAAGTCATTTCTAGACTCTAACATTATTTATCTTGTTCCATAACCCAGCATCACACCGTGTGCATGCCTGAGCCTCCTCTTCATACACGTGAACTTCATCCCTCGTCTGCACTACGTACCCATCCCCATCTCTCACACCATAAATCTACTCGTACCGCTTAACTGGCATCTGAAACCTCTTGTGCCCGCCCAAGAACCAATCGCCTAATGCCCCCAGAATAACAGCTCCGAAAATCGGCCCCGCATAATTCATATTATCTTTCGTAACAGGCAGAATCTGTGGAAATGGCATCCACAGTACCACATACACCAGATAGCAAAGTCCAAAAACATTCAACGGAATACCCCAGCTGCCTAGCTTGAATGGTCCGTAGGGAGGAACGGGTCCACGAATTTTGCGGATGAGGAAGAAAAGGATGGGGAAGAAGTAGGAGACGTGAAGGGCGAGGGCTTGGAGGGAGATGAGCGCATTGAACGCAGTGGCGGAGGCGATGTAGATTAAGGAGAGGCAGGTTACAATGGAGAAGAGCAGGATTAGGGCGTTTACGGGGAGTTTGAGGGTCGGGTGGACCTGGATGTGTGTTAGCTTTAGTTGCAGCATTGGCGCAGCTGTATTCTTCTGCGAATTTGTTCCCGTGGATGAGTAGTGGGGGGTGGGCTGTGAGTTGTTGGGGAAGGTAATGATTGAGAAGCAGGCAGTAGGAGCAATCAGAAGAAAGTAAAGGTCCGAGAACGGGTATGAGGTGTCAAAGTGACGGGGCGCCGAGGAAGGGGACGGTTGGCTATGGTTGGCGGAGGGGGAAGTAGAGACTAGGTTTGGGAAGGGGAGCACTAATTTGTAGGAAAGAAAAGGGAGGAAGAGGACTGAATTCGGGGAAGAAAGAAAGAAGTCTAGGCCTGTGGAGTGGTTTTGGAGGGGGCGGTGGAGGGTGGATTTACGGAGGCGAGGTAGCTTAGGCCAAGTGATGGAAAAATGAAGATAAATAATAAAATCTGGATAGTAAAGTAAAATGGGGACAATAAGGCAGGTGGGCGGTAGAAGACGCGCATGGGCACAGATCTCGTACAAAGATAAGAAGAAAGGATCACAACTTACGTAAGAGAACACGTGCGAGAACGGGAGTCCCTTGTCCGTTGCAAACACCCACACTAACCTTGAGACGCTTGCAAAAATGTTGAACAGCGCAAAGAACAGGATAACAGCCACAAGTGAGATTAGAATGTTGGTCGCGGCTTTCGAACCTGTTGCGCCGTAGATGACGTAGATGAGGGGGAGGGGTGCCGTGGATATGGCGTCGAGGGGGCCAATGTAGAACAGGAGGACGACTACGAAGACGAGGAGCATGAGAGAGTTGACAGTACACGCAAGGACGATGCTGCGGGGAACACGTGTGTGGACTTTCTTTACTTCGTCGCCTGGGGAGAATTAGCTTTGAAGGGAAGGGAAGAGGAAATGGGAAGGGACGGACTCATGTGGAGAACACTGTCGAAACCTGGATATGGTGTTAGCCAGTTCTTGAATAACGTGACATTGGTTCCTACCGGTCACTGAGAAGGTCACAGTCAGAAGACCAAGTCCCCACGACACGCCGGAGTTGTTCCACCCAGAAACATCAGAGATGAGCGTCTTGAACACAAAGTCCGGGTCGCTCTTCGGTCCAAACACGATCAACACAACGATGAAGACAATGAACAGCACAATGTGCAAGATCCCGCCAGCCATCTCGAAGGTATCGAGCACCTTGCGAAACCACAGATTGAAAATGAATGGGACTATCATAGTAGCAATCATGATAAGACTCGTGTGCCAGCGTTCTGGTACATAAGCGTCGTTATTGAATACGGCCAGAGACGTGATGATGTTAGCGAGAATGGAAGGAGGCCCTCCACAAGCAAAACACCATGCTGCGGTTGTGATCCATCCTGTGTGAATGTTAGTCATTCAATCGTTCATTGCAGCGGGAATCCGAATATTACCTTGAAACAGACCCCAAAACCTGGGGTAGGCGGGGGCAAAGTTGGCTGACCAGCGGTATTGTGCTCCTACTGTGGGATCGCTGGACAATGTCAGACATTTCTGACGTGTTTTGATGTAAGACATACATGGAAGCTAATTCGGCCAGGGAGAAGCCAACTGCGCAAGCGCCGAAACCAGCAAGAATAGATCCATAGAACATGGAAGACGGACCGCCATTGGCAAGTGCGAACTGAAACGTGACAGCGAACGACTCCCATGACGCGAGAATGATGACACCAAAGTTCACGACAGAGGCAAGATTGATGTAGCGCTATTCGAAAGTTAGTTGACTGTTCAACTTGTGCACAGTGTTAGGTGGTACGAACGTCAAGCGAATGAATATGTCCGGTTGGAACATCTTCATGCCGTCCGGAGGGACCAACAAGCTTCTTCTCCCCACTGCCGGATCCATGCTCGATCTCATCAAGGTTGGCCGTTGCTTTCATATCGAGTTCAGAGTTTGAGATCATCGTTTGGTGTCCCGATGGTTTGGTAGGTCCACAATGGAAGAGGAGATGAGGAGTGATATGAGAAAAGAAAAGAGCCAGAGGAATCACTGCTCGACTCACAAGCGAAATGCTACCAGCCAAAGGGTTTGAACGATGATGCGCCTGCACCGGGGGCCCGGGTCTGGAGCTTGAACACGAGAGGTTGAAACCATTGCATGGCAACCCTCTAATCGCAACCAAGACAAGAGAGTCATGCAAACACGGCACTTCGAGATTCAATCCAATCGATCAGGCCATGCTGACGGGCCAACGCTCGTTCGAGGCGAGCGAAGACCCAACAGTGCTGAAATAAACTCAGCAGGCGACATGGGGCTTCGCGAGTGCCCGGTCCCCCGTGGTGCCCGTCCCGCAGTGTCTCCACATTGATTGGCCGCTACTGAGGAGTTCTTTGCTTCTTCCGTGCACGGGCGTCCGCCTGCAATGCGGGAAAATCCAGAAGCAACTAAGCTAATGCCGATCGGACCAATACAGCCAGCCGCGACAGGAGGATTTGTGGAGAAGACAGGATACAGGGAAGCGTATGGGCCCATGTGCCGCGCCTTGGGCATTTCGTCGACAAGGAAGTGTCGCTTCGGAACTTTGTTTCCGTCGCCACGGTTTGGCGTTGCGTGGCAGACGTCTCGAACCATGATAATGTTCTATAACAGCGTGCTTGACAGCCCGCGAAGAGGTGGCGCTCAACATATCGTCGCCATGATTCAATACGAAGCTGCGCATGGACCATGTGGCCAGTTCGCAGTCCTCCCAAGCGAATGTCGAGCAAGTGTACTTGACAACGGCCCTGCGTCGCCGTCAATCGCACTCGACCGAACCTCTGCATGCTCGATGGGCTAGCAAGCCCACCATTCGTTTGTCAACAATTATGGATCCTTATGGGCCAGACCCAGGTCATCGGAACGCGCCCACGGGGAGGGCCGGCATTCTCCTCGTGTCGCTCTACTCTTGGACATGCATAACCATTGGAGTGGCCATAGCACGCTTTGTCGTCGCATACATCCACAAGGTGGAGTTCGCCTTTGACGATGTTATGGTGCTTGCTGGTACTGTAAGTTGGTTGAAGTGCAATTGGCGACAAAGCTAACAAGTCAAATAGTTATTCTACACGGGCGCGACGGTCGCTTCTCAATATGCCATTAATGGAGGACAGGGCAAACACTTTGCAGAGGTGAAGCCAGGTAATGCTACGCAGTTTTTCAAGGTAGGAACTACAATGACTATTGGCGACGGATGGAACTGATACCGATTTGATAGGCTGCCTATGCTGCACAACTACTCCAAGTCACCGCCATGGCATTTGCAAAGCTCTCCTCGGCATTTCTACTCGGACGTGTCGCTCCGCAAACGCGACGAGAACGAGGGATACTGTTCGGATCAGTTATGTTGTGGGCATTCTATTCTCTGTTTGCCTCTGCGTTCCACTGCGGGATGCCGAAACCGTGGGAGTTGAGTCCGCAAAGCTGTGGAAATGGATGGCCATTGATTATAATTATCATACTAAACATGGTATCAGACATGCTTCTGACAGCGTGGATCTTTCCTATCTTGTACCCACTCAACATGGATAAGTCGCGACAGAGAAGTGTGGGGATACTATTCGGATCACGTGTTATTGTGCCGTTGGTTACTGTAGGGCAGGTTTGGGCGGCGGTAAAAGCTGGGCGAAGTAATGATCCCATTTGGGATGGATTCGATCTAGCACTTTTCAACGAGTATGTTTTCTTTGGAATACAACCCTTCTGGTGACTGACGAATCTCCAGCTGCGTAACAAGTCTCTCCCTCATTGTCACGAGTATTCCACGTATAAAGCGATTCATCGGCAGTGGCGGACTGAACAACCCTCAGATCCACGACATAGAAATTCCTCTGTCAAACCGGCCACGAGCTAGATCTCAGGGCGAATCCCTCAAACTCGTCCCATCTTCGTCGGCCAAGTTCACGACGACTGTCGTGTCGGGTTGCAGTAAGGCAACGGACAAGACCAAGGTGCCGAGTGATTGGCAAAAGTTCGTGTCGATGGGAAGCAAACACGATGACCAGAATAGCACGTCCAGTCTATTCGAACATCATGGAGTGCTGATGCAGCAGGAGGTGACTGTTAAGGTCGAGGACAAGAGTCCGCCTGGATCAAGATGAGCGCCTATGGAGTCTGGCGTATTAAATACCTTTAACGACAAATTAGACTTTAACCTCTCTCAGGAGAAACATTACGATACCAGTTTTCGAGATGCACGCTTGCATATAACCGGCCTTACCCACAAGGAAGATACTCGATTTAGTGTTTGACGTGTTTGCGATTAACCGACCTATAGCGCCTCTCAGCACATACAAGTTGCAATCGTGAAGTTCGATGGTTTTGCTAGTGACTAGAACTTGCTACGCATACAGTCATGCCATTTCGATCGTTCATTGAGCTGCGATAGGAGAATCCTGTACAAGGTCGTAAGCGTTGTGCGCGTCAAAATCTTTGTTCGGATGAAGTCAGCCCGATAGCGCGAGTTCACGTGCCGATGACGTCATCGCCCCACGTAACTACTGCACCATTGACAATCATCTCGTTCATCTCGAAACCTCCTCGGATCGATCGCCATGATCCAAAAGGCCGATAGGGGTTGATGTGAATGCTGGTCCTCGGCGTGAACCCCGTCATCAAACCTTGACATCTATTATAAGATCGTTTGTTCCAATATTTATTCCGAAACTCTTTAAGATATTATTCCCTATAGGATGATCCCTGCGGTAACCTCCTGGTATACTCTCAATGTTCTTTCTCTAAATTTTTTGGAAGCGAGAAAATGACTTTTAGAATGACCTAGTCCGACATGATCTGATTATATTCCTGTAAAAGTTGGTTCTGTGTTGCAAAAGATTGAGGAGCGCGTTGATAAAGAATAATGCATTTTATTTATGTGATGGAAGGGGGAAGTCAATGGTGAGGCTTTTATATTGGTAAGTCTAGGTGCCATTGTTGCATAATCTTCTCGTTTTTTTTTCTCTAATATCCGTTTTTAAGTCAGGGATCTTAGTCACAATAGAGGAGAAAATCTACAGCTTTAATCCCTATCCTGCATTTTCTTTCATCATCTGACCAACAAGCTATTCTTCGACTGCTACATCTTCTACAAACTTGAACCGGTATTCCTGCCTGTCTTTCTCCTTGCCACCCCCTGTCTCGATGTATTTAATCACGGCGGCTTTCCAGTCTTTTTCTTTCCTGATGCGGTTTCAAAAGCACCGGATCTAGCCACTCTATTTTTTCATTGTCTGGATTGAACAACAGCAGAGCGCCGAGAAGCGATCGCCTTGTCGTAAACGATACTCTGACCCGCCCGAGATCTAACCCACAAACGTACTTGAGCCAATCAACGGCGCCGTGCTCGGCCGAGTATAGATATGTCATGACGACGGCACAAAACACAATCCAAAGTGTTATGGAGAAGGCGTCCTGGGACTGTCGAGCACACGATGCAATAGCCAATGTCCACTAAGACACTGCGCACAACAGTATCATCTAGAAAGCTAGCTATGTATGTTTGGGTGGACGACCCGGCAGTAAGGGCCGATTCAGAAGCCCGTTAACTGGGTTCTTCGGCCCGAAGAAGGCCCAGGTTGTCAGAAGTCTTTCCAAAAAGAGATAGGGCGAACGCGGGTTTAGCATGTCCTTTTTTGGCCCGTGGATAGCAGTTTGTGCTTGGTAATTGAACACGGAATCTCCATTCTCAACACCAATACCTATGTTGATGAGCACTGGCGGATTAATTCGTGAATTCATACACGGGCCTTATTACTCTTCCTTTTTTGTAGCCTCCAAAGGCCAACGAGCCTGGAGAGTTGAACGCAGCAGAGCCAATTTGCAAGCCGCAGGGACATGAAGATATCTTCTTTGGTCGCATAGCCCACTTGCGAATATCGGTTAGGTGATGCCTTTTCCGATCTCATCGACGTTGAATTCGAAGAATTGGGTGGTTGTCTTTGCTCCGAGCGATAGATATTCGACTGGTACACTGTCGATTGTTCCGCCTGAGTAGGTGATGCTGCCTGTCGAGGCACTCGCCACGCTTGCATTCCACGCTGTTTCCTCGCAGATGGTAATGCCGAGGGCGAAGATGGTATGAGACTCCACATCAATACCAAACGTATCGTCCGTCCAAATTGCGCACTAAGTGACGCGGGTTTCCTCCATCGGGATCCCAAGTGCCCTCTTCTTCGCTCTTGTTTCCTGCACAAGTCTATCTGGTCCTTTTTAACGCTTAGTTTCCCTCCACATCTCAGCCTCATCTGAACAGCTTTGGGACGACATCTCTACGGGACCATGGCCAACAACTGGATACAGTTCTCCGCCTACAAGCTCTTGCACTCTCCAGATGACCCGGAGGACTCTGTCATACCATGGATGCGCTGTGCGAACTGGTTTGCGCTTCGACGAGTTCGCACTACCCTTTTTGTTGGGGCCCTGCTCCTCGCAGGATTTTCTCTATCGCGCTTCGCCGAACTACCTGTTGCCCTTCACGCTGCCATGCCACACTACACGAATGGCTTGTTGCCGGAGGCGGGCGATAAGGTGATTTGGAGCGACTTCGCCTATGTGCAATACGTCACCAACGCAAACTACCTGTGCAACTCGCTCATGATATTGGAGGCACTTCATCGTTCTGGGGCGAAGGCGGATCGGATTATGATGTTTCCTGACAGCTGGACGGTTCCTGAAGACATTAGGGCGGACTTAGGAACGGAAAGCCGACTACTCGCCCAGGCCAGAGACCTCTACAAAACAAAACTGATTCCTATAAAAGTACAGTCGTTTGCAAAAGGTGACCCGACCTGGAAAGACAGCTATACAAAACTGTTAGCTTTTAACCAAACGCAATACAAGCGGCTGATATCTCTTGACTCGGATGCGATTGTTAGAGACGTAAGTGCCTGTCTAAATCTTTTTACTATTCCGTAGTATAATTGACAGATCCATGAGCAGCACATGGATGAGCTTTTCCTGTCCCCTTCGTCGCCAGTGGCGATGCCTCGAGCATACTGGCTAGATCAACCCTTCTTGTCAAGCCAACTTATCCTCCTCGAGCCTTCTGACTTTGAATGGAAGCGCATTCAAGAATTCATGAATCGCGACGATCCTGGCTTTGATATGGACATACTTAACAGTATGTATAAAGATTCTTGTCTAATACTACCACATCGACATTACAATATGTTAAGCGCAGAGTTCCGCGGGAAGGACCACGTCAAGTACCTAGGGTCGAGCGAGGAGGTGTGGGACGGTCCGCAGGCACTAAAGGATGCTAAATTTATACATTTTTCGGACTGGCCAGTGCCAAAGCCGTGGCTTAGGGGCTCAGAGGCGATTATAGCTGAGCACCAACCTAAGTGCAAAGATGGCAAGAATGGCAGACAACCGGATTGCACTGATCGCGACCTCTGGTTGGGTCTGTACAGTGACTTTTCCGCACGTCGTCAGGTGAGAACGGCTTTGAATTGTGACGCAAAGATACTGACTTGGCTCCAGCAAATTTGCGGTCGCAGTTATGATCGTAAGCGACGAGGTTCCCGCTTAGAAACATCCTCCCCCGCCACTCGTCCCAAATACGAACCGATATTGGTTTAATCCTCGCCCGCCTCTATCGGAATTCGCTAAGCACTACCCAGTGGAGCTGAACTTACCACAGAAAAGATAATGTCGTCACTCGTTGACGGATGAATCTTTACGAATAACTGAAGCCGAGGTGTGCAAGAGCAGACACGAGGTGGCACACTGCACTATGCAACGACTGAGTAAAGAAACAGAGCAACGGCTCGATAGTCACACAGGTGAGAGGTGGTTCTCTGCTATCGCTGTGGTGAAGATACAGCACCCATGGAGACCCCGCGCCCGCCACCCGCAGCCGTCCCCTCTACCCGATATCAACCTTCTCTGTTCCCTAAGAGAAGCGATTGGTTAGAGTCTAACAAAATGCACGAGTTCCAGGTGCATATAGAGGATTTCGAATGAAAGCTGCTGGACTTTCTCCCCTGCTAGGTTCCTCGTTGAAAGATAGGATAGCGGCGCTTCTTATTATATAGTCATCGCATCGCAATGTACATATGTGTTTTTTTTGGGGCAGAACTAGAGGTTCGTTTTGAGCCCCAGTGATATGCATCGAACTGACTATTCTTCTCTATACTCTATGGAGTTGAAATCCATGGATTTTGTGTGGAGGATATATTATCCACAGACGTCATAGTAATCGATCTCGTTAGCTGAGCCGTAATTTTGTGTTGTACCCACTGCAGTACGACATGACTTTACGCAGAGGTATTAGTCGCTAATGTAGGGGTATACAGGTCTTAGTTTTGGGAGATGCAGTCCTAAAATAGAGTTATGACCTCTAATTAGAGGTCTGTATACCGCTTCAGTAGTGTGCTATACTTCTACAAGACGGAGGGGGGGGGGGG
>BLYF01000076.1:221443-237822 GCA_014905255.1 Herpotrichia juniperi
TTAATGTTCCTTCCTAAAATGCTTACCTTGGTTTTCTCACTCTCAACCACCCACCAGATTTGTTCACTGTATCTCCAATTCCAAGCTGTCCTGCACATAATCGCTTTCAAAGATTAAGGAATGAGTCAAGGTATTAGAACAATCCGGATTATTTGAATATTTTGTACTTAAGTGACCAATTCCATCAGGCGTTGTCACGAAGTAGCTTGTAGAGATACACCGAACAAGACTATTAATCCCACTCAATCGAAAAGCAGCCCTAGGTGTCTATTCTCTAGAATCCAATGTTTTTTACCTCTTCGCGCATTTCGATCTTTGACGTCAAAATCAGCTTCTATTCACTCTCTCGATCGACGCGAAAAGGGATTTACCTAGGTACATTGGCAATACTTTAGACACAAGCCGGCCCCGATCCAGTAGTAACACAACCTCCTGGTCTACACACCGCTGAGACGACTAGTACCCTTGAGGAGTTGCAGACCAAAATCTGGTTTCTGTCGCCGTCACACATATACTCTCCAGGGTTGTGCTGCGTGCCGCAGCCCTGACCTGGCTGCTGCCTGGCGATTAGCTCTTGGATATTGGGCATGGCGGTTGCGACGGTGATGAGGGTAGATAGGAAGAGAGTGAAGCGCATCTTGTTGGTTGGCTTGGCTTGGGTTTGCGATTGAAAGTCTGGGTGATGATGTGGACGGGCGTTGTAATGGCGTGGTAAAGGGTAGTTTATATACCTACACGTCTCACGGATTTAAAATATGCGCATCCTAATTCGTGACAGAGACTGCAAGGATACTCTATGCCTACTCTACGAGAAAGCTAATCTTGGAGAAGCTTACTCTAGGTGGAGGTCAGCTTTCTAGCCGACCTCGCGATCCCATCAAGGACTTGTTAAGTCTTACACACGTTAAGTGGGTATCTAACGCGTAACCGAAGCCGCTCAGGAATGTGACCATATTCTACTTATGACAACTGATGTCAGACTTTGAAAGTGGTCAGTGTCTAGCGCGGGAATATGGTGGAGTCAATTTAGCGCATGGTTGAACGCACTGCTACATATTACGTTAATTAGATTAATACAGGAACTGAATCCTAGATTAAATGCAAATCATAATACAATCCTCAAGTGGGGCGCTAAGCATTTGTTTGGCGAGTTTTCGACGTTGCTCATTTCCAGGAATAATCGCTCTTCTGATCGACGAAACAGTATACTACTCTAAACTAGCTTTGGCCGTACTACGGCCCTACTCCGGTGACCACAAGCGACGGGTGTTGAATCAGCGCTAGTCCGAACTGAACATGTAGGTGCTTATCCAGGATGTTCACATCCACCTAAAACAGTTTCAATTCGATCCTCTAGCATTCAAGCTGAGCCCGGAATCTGAGTTGGAGAACTCATTCCACCATTAGTTAAGCAAAATTCGCAATTGTTGCATCGAGACTTCTGGCCGGAGAAGGCTCTGTTCCCAACCCTGCCAAGATTACGTCCTGTTAAATGATCGTTCGCAGTCAGCCTAATCATAGTGATCGACCGCAACGCAATTTCCCGCCCACCACTACCAACCCTCCTTCCTGCACTACGCCACCCCGTTAGCCGCCTTCCTCTGCACCTGCAGTCTCCACACATCCTCCGGCTTAATCCTGCTCTCACTCCTGCCGCAGAATATTTTTGGATCAGCCGCCTTCTTCTGAGCTTACGGCCTCGAGTTTTCCCCTTGACCAGTACACTCATCAGACTATTTAGGGGATTCGATGGAGCGGACATCGGAGGAAAAATGCACTGCCATATACCTGCTCTCCACGCTCACATGCTATTTCACGCTGGTGAAGGGTCATAATGAGGCGCGAGTGGAAGAGGGAGAAGATTTCCTAGCATGGGCTTATATTTCCCGCGACACAAGGATTCCTGTTATGCCTTCTATGTGTCAGCAGAAAAGGGCTCCACCGATTACCAACGATTTGTGAGGTAGAGCACGTGCTAGTAAAGCTGTGAATGAGCCGAGATCTCTTGGCATCATTTCCATCCGATCTCGACAGCAACATACAAGAAGACACTAACATCTATATTTTCTAAGGTGGATAACAATCGGGTGGTTTATTTTCTACAATCTTTTAAAAAGTAATAAACATATTAGTATATATTTATATTAGAAAACAAGTTAGTAATCAACGTGTTGCTTCACTATATTATTAGTATGGAAGCGTCTCTCTTAAGTTATATGAACTATGTTCCAGAACCCCCTAAGTGTCAATTTTTTATTCTTTAATATAGCTATCTTCTTCTATGTTATTAGGGGCTAAGCCTACGAGGCTATCAGTACGACTACATGCGCTAGACCACAGACCCAAAAGGCATGCACATGTTTAATCAACTAGGGTTCAGCTTGTGTAGTCGATATCTATGCAAGTGAGGGCGCCTGTGCGCCTCGTGGATGCGCTGCATCTTGTGCCATCTCAGGCCTACGACATAGGCATCTCACGCAGGCCTAGCCCATCATATATATTACCTGTTGCGTTATTATGTACGCGCTACTCTCTTATATTAAGCTTAGTCTCTTATCTACACCTCTAATTATACCTCTATAGAGTCTTCTGTCTAGTCCCGTACTTGCTAAGAAGCTTTGTAAAATTGATTAGATTACGCAATAGAGAAATTCTGTATGCATCACAGCCTTATTTATAGACTATAGAGTACAGCATACAAACCACTCTATTACTCGATTGGGGAAGTTGCTATAAAGAAATCAAGCACCAAGAGTTTATCTCTTCATAGTATTAGGGGGCATTTAAACATTCTAATACAGCTTAAAGTAAAACAATGCTGTTTAACTTAGTTCATTAAACTACTTGGTTTTTTATCTTAGTGTTACAATCCAGAAGTGAGCACAGGGCTAAAGGCAGTTACGAGCGAGCGCCTATAGGAGTTATTGGTGCTTAAATACATCGATATCACGCGACAATCACAGGGGTCGCAGGATGTGTCAAAGTCCAAGTGTGTAACGGTTTAGTATTTCGCTACTATTTCGACAAGCCTTGGCTAAGGCTCAGCTCACGTATATAGAACCACCCGCTCAGCTCGTAGCAATTAAAGAAGCATGATTACATTTCTCCTTCTCGCTTCTTCATAGAGTGCCATTCTGAGACTCTCAGACACTCTAGGACATGAGACTGGACCAAATATATAGAACCCACAAGATACGCTAATAATATATCGTGTTCAAATTGATATTTACTCTACTCCCTACCTTTAGTGCAAACAACATATATTATACTATTGTCTCTACTTCTCTACCTCTTTCTCTCCTTCGATGCTCGTGCGAGATGAAAATTACCACTTAATGTCTTATTATCAGCCCGTAGTGATCGCGACCCGCTTAATCCCGAGAACTAACCTTAGGCCCTCCTCTGTCTATCTTCTAGCCCCCTTCAGGGTTAGTACAGTATTGGTCAGTTTAGGATCTTTACACTTAGGCACATATAGCGGCGAACTTAAACATGTAGTAGAGACTAGCGCTTTTAACTTCCCTATATATTTCTGTTTTTTAAACGTCAAAGTCTTTTAGTTTTATCTTTTGGGCTTAGGGAATTATATTAAAACAACCTAGCGCCCCTATTCTATACATACAGCCTAAACGTTGTTGAAAGTTGTAATTATTTACTAACGTTTATTCTGCATGCGAATATCGCGTTTACCTGCTGCAGTGCAAACTCTAATTTATATGCTACCTCTCTAAATTAGTCCTACGAATATTTTAGACTAACGCTATTGTTTGCGCTGCAAACTGTAAATCTAGTCAACTTAATGCGTTATATAAGGCTCGCCCCACTCTGTGGGTCGCAATGTGCTTGATGTTCTTTCTTTATTGTCACTGCCATAGTTCTAAGAGCTCTAAAAGCTATCTGATAATTTCCCCTGCCAACTTGTTCTGTTTCCTGTATTGTTTATTTATCGGGGTCGAGAGCTGCTAAAGTAGTGCTAAGGCTCTGTGGACGAGGGGGAGAAGGATCGTGTTTAGATCAGAGAGGTATAGGAGCCATGCCATGAGTTGGCAGTGCTACACAAGGGCGCGCGGATCTCCTACACGGCTAGTGCTAAAGATCAGTATCATAGTAGGTTCGAGCCTCCAAGAGGTTATCTCAAAGTTCTCCATCGTATGTGCTGAGAACGGAGCCTGTGGGGCTCACGCGGATGAAGTTGATAGCAATGGTGATGAAAGTTAGTAAAGAAAGGAGTACACTAAATAGCTAGATTTGTATAGTTGAACATTATAGGCAACTACATTTACAGCTGCCTGCGCAGAATCTTTATCTCAAGTATGGTTTATAGCTTACCAAAACCATAGTTCCAACGACAGCTCGCAACGAGCTTCAAAACAACGATGCGTTGAATGATAAATCTTAATTTTGCTCAAATATGCCTATACACTGTACATGGGCTCTGCTCTTGAAATTTAAATGGACTCTAATCCACTATGCTCCAATATCCACGCTGCGCGCATAGCTTTCGTTCTTAACAAAGATACGGACCCTTATAAGGGTCCATTACCGCCATGAGATAGCAATCGTCCCAGTATCAAACTGACTGGAAGTGGGCAGCCTCCTTTGCCAGAAGGACTCTCTCTATATCTCTTGAGAATAACGATTGCCGCTCCTATAAGGGTAGCAAGAATACCGATGAACACCCATGGCCGATCTGCAAACCACAATACCACAGCAACATCTGCACCGTGCCACGTCCCTCCAGGTGAGTGACCAAAAAAGGTGTATTCCTCGGAGTAGAAAATCTGTGGTAAAATGAAGAAAGTGTCAGATTCTTTGCAATAAGGTCAGCATCAAGGTAAAAATCATGGTTAAAGGTCGTAAGAGCTTCACTCACCAGGATCCTTTTTGCTAGAGCGGTCTGAGTATTTCCCTCCACCGTAGTGCTTGTACCACTCTTGCAAAATGTTGCTCGTAAATTGTGGTCCAGTCGTCCAAAAGATCGTAATGTAGGGGAATATTAGGTTCCGATCATGGGCAACGAGACCCTCTGTCATACTCTTCATAATCGGATGTCTCGCCCCAGATGCCATTAAATCGTTGTTGACGCCCAAAGGCGATGCTCTCGGGAACCAAGCTGGAAAGTCAAGTAAAGGGTCCAGTGAGCGTCGGCATGCGATGTCTAGATCCATGTATATTCCGCCGTAGTGCCACAGTACAAAGTATTTCAACGCATCAACTCTTTGAATAGGATATTTGTAGCCATCGTAGGTAGGAAGAAACCATTTGTACTCTGTTGTGAGAAATTCTCGAGCACTTGTTGTATTCCATATCCGTATCTCGTAGCTTGGGTTGTACTGCTGACAGAGTTCTGGGCTTCTCGATCCAACGGACGGAATCTCGGTTATTCCCTCGTGGCTCGGGTAAAGGTTCTTGAACCAAATGTAGTGTATCCTGCGAGGAATCTTAATATCCTTGTAGGTAGAAGGATAATCGAAAGTTGTTGGCTGTTGGCCGTGTGCCACTGAATCGTTGAGAGCCTTGACGTATTCGATGGGGAAGTCGTCAAATGTAATCTTTAGACAATCAAGGAATGTTTCAAAGGCATACTGACAAGTGAAACTATAGATTCCGTAGAGCAGAACGGAAGAGACGAAGAGTCTGACTGAAAGCCGGCGACGTAACATAGTGTCAAAGCGATCAACGATTGGGCAACGGGGGGGCAGGTGCAAGAAGATCTATATAAGGAAATTGAAAATGATATTATGCTGTCCCTGACTTAAAGAAACTGCAAGCAACGCAGTAGTGCCAGCAGGATATTCTTAACACAGCATGGGTATTTTCACCCAGCATCAGCCTAGAACTCCAGGCCTCGCTGGTGGTACTTCGGAATACAAGTAATAAGATGAGAAAAGGGGGGTAGCTTCTAAAACGAGGTATTCTATAATCAACGGATCCACGATTACGATGTGCAGAACAATGTAAGCAGAGTTCAAGCCAATGGGCAAACGCGGTGCAGCTCGAACTTTAGGAATACGGGAATGTGTCACGTAGTGTATGAGGAGTCAGCCAAGCTAGAATGATGAGTGTATTGAAAGTGTGAGAAAGCCTTACGGAGCTCAGGGCTCCGTAGGTAACTATATATAGGTTATGTGGAAGAGACTAACTGAAATAGTACATATCCTAATAGAGTGAGTGGTATACGTAACAGAATGATGATACGAGAAATGACATCTCAAGGATGTTTGATGCAGTTATGGCGAGGTATGAAGCTAAGTTGCTGGGTTTGCCGTCAAGGGTCTCGAATAGAAGCGCGAGAGGAGCTAGCGAAGCCTCGGGCGCTCATATGTCATTCTCCACCTCTTAGTGTGAGGAGCGTCAGTGCAGCAGCGATCGAAACAACTCGGCCTGACTTGGTCTTGGTCTAGTCTAAGAATATCCCGAGATCATAGGTCTAAACTGGCCTAGATGTCACAGGCCAGGCATAGCCTCAGAAGCCCACGGGTTTAATCTGCACTAGTAATATTGGCATGCGCTTCCTGCAGATAAGCTAGACTATTTTGCTCAGCAGAAAAGACAATACACTTAAATTGCTTTTCATTAACTTATCTTAACAACCATCCTGAACACACCAAAGTGCGACACTTCATTACAGCTTTCAGGAACTGGGTGCGTAGTCCTAGAGGACTCTATAACAAGGATATTGGCATTGCCTGCCTTTCATATTCCTTGTGTTATTCTTATTTTCGCTAGTATCACGAATTGAAGACGCATGCACGGCCGGCAATTTATATTCTGTGCAACCCTCAGGACAAAAAACATCAAGGATTTTTTTTTAATATGCGGCTTCAATAGCAGGCATAGTTGACGAGTAGTAGTCCATCACACTAATAATCTTGCAGGATTGGAGGGGAACTGGACTGGACCCATTCTTTTAGATATTATGGATTGGCTGGATTCATTCGTACGGACAGATTTTGAGCTGCTGATGGTTTTGCCCGATTAGGAACATGTGACGATTGTGATTTCGGCTGAGTTACTTTACTAAGCTGGATGACGCGCTAATAGCTCAGCATGAAATCGGGATACGCCTAGTTCTCCTGAACTATTCTTTTTGAATGAGAAACTAAGGTATTGTAGGAAATGGGCCATTTTGCTCGCATACAATCTTCCTGGAAAGTTAGCAATACATGCGATAGACTCCTTTAAGTACAATGATAGACGTATTCCTGCCAAAGAGATGTCCTATGTGGGAACCAACATGGTGTCAATTACTCGGTTCTTCAATTCCTCTTCCAAGCCCGCCGATTCTGAATATGTGATACTTACCTCTGAATCTATCAACCTCAACCGCGATCCAACTGCCATATTCCAGCCCGATTATTTCAAAATCAATGGTATGAAATATGTCCGCGTTAATGCGCTAGCCAAAAATCTTAAAACCACCGAAAAACAAACGTCAATTATCTGAATATATGGCGAGAATGTTAAGCGGAGGTCTGACGGCAAGAAGTTCTGGTACTGATACCTCTGCGAAAAGCAGCACTATCAGCAGGAGCTTCCGGTATCTGGAGAAGGTAACTCAACTGCGCACGATCATATCTCTTTCCGCCCCATCATCGATAAGTGTACTAGTGAGCTCAAGGTTGAATTGTCCAGGGAGACCTCAGAAGATTCAAGCCAGTCTAGCTTCGGCCCAAGCGAAGTCAAGACCCTTATCTTTACCCGTAGTATCGACTGATTCAAGAAGCTCTTCATTCGCTAGGTAGTCCGTTGCCATATCGCATTCTTTCAGATCGAGAACACCTATTTCCGAGAATAGCTCTTCTTCCTATTTCTATTCCTTGCCAAGTTTCTTCTGAGGCTGCCTCTATTTTCCGACAATCGGTGATTGAAGCAAAAGAAGTAAAGAGAGAGACGCCACGACAGAATATGTAAAATTCCAGGAGCAACATCTCGTTATCCTTTGACCTCTGTATATTACTAAACTGCCTCCCTATTGTTGAAGTTCGTTGCTTGTGAGGTGCTTGCTGCCGATCCCGTCGCGCTTCAACTGGCTGCTACCTGATGCCAATGATCCTGTTGATGGCAATGATGCTGAAAAATTGTTGAGCTGCGCTTGGAGGGAACGGATCTCCTTTTGGAGTTCGGCGTTTCGGTTCTTGAGGCTTTGCTATTCCGACTGGATCTCGGCGATGTCAACTCTGAGACTATCAGTAACGCTATTCTGGTTCTCAATGATACTAATCTGCTGTGCGATGAATGATGCGACTTGCAGGTTCGCGTCTCTGGTATCGCATTCGGGAGCGACGGTAGCGCTAGCGGATGGCTCATCCTGTATCGATCTCAGCGCAAATGTTTGTGTTCTCGACGACGGTTAGGCTTTGAGGATTTTTGCGCTTGGACTTCGCGTGCGGCCTTTCGGTGGTGGTGTTGTGGGTACGCGTCTAGGATGCAGGTAAAAAAATGTCTACAATAAATCTCTGCACCTTCCCATGTCTCCCACCTCCCGCTTTACACTATAACAGATGCTGGGACCTATGGCAACCAATAGGCAGCATACCTCTACAGCACGGAAATGAAGTCATTCAATACCTTGATATGCACAACCACCAGCTGTCACTCACTCCAAGTATGAAGCTATGACTCTGTGTCGGGATACTAAGGGGCAAGAACGCATTCTCTTAGCTAGTAGTATTCACATTTATGAAATTGCCCTTGATACATGGCATCGGTCCTTTAAAGTGAAAGCCAGGTTGTGCATGCTGATCAGCGTGTTGGGATACTCCGCCCCAAGCACCCTCTGTCTCGTGTCAAATACTTGCACACTCAGCTCTTCTGTCTCCGTCAAGCCCTCTTTGTTCTCCGCGCAGACACAGCCGTGGCTTTAGCTTTGGATATTTGCACAAATAATATGATGATACTGAAAAAGCGGGTGACGGTACAACCCGCTCAGACGCCAAAGATCGTACCGTCAGCTAGCGCAACCTATTGTAAACATCTAACTGGCGCACAGCCTGAAACCTCTAGCTTCTTGCTTCGCCACAAGACCACGTCAGAAATTATTCGAAATGATTTTTCTCGTAAAATCGTTGCTACATTCTAAAATGGCTGGGCTGGGCCGCGTCTGGCCATTGGTGCAAACTCTGCTTGCGCTGTTTTGGATGTTACTTGTGGACCTACCGATTCCAAAAAACGCCTTGTATGAGACCCTATCCCCATTTTCTCACTTGGTTACTCGTATTTCGAAATTAGCGACGGCGGGACTGAAGCTCTTGCCGATTTGAGAGCAAAAGACTCATACTACTTTAGGAATGTAGTATCGATGTGTGGTGTCGGTCTTATCTTGGTTGGGTCATAGCTTGGGAAGTCTAAAGTAAGGTCTCAATACCACTTTTTAAAGACAGCAAGGTAGTCCAAGACATTTGAAGGCTACCTTGGACTGCCTTGCTATGCCAGACTTCAGGCTTCCCAAACTATAACTATAGTGGAAATACATGCTAAACGTAAAGCCTCCTAAGTAGTCATAGCTATAGTGGAACTACATGCGATATAAGGTTTATGGTTTTGCCTACTCTATATTCTTCCTAGGCGCTCCATCTATGCGCAACGGCCCTTTTCAAGAGAATTAAGGCCAAGAAAAGCCGTTAATATTAATTTCCTCTCAGGTTCTTTTCCACATCGCGTGCTGCAGATGCCGAGAGAGGAAGCTGGTCAGTATCTTCAATTTCCTAATAAGCTAATTTCTAAGAATTATTTTACGTTGATACGAGGTAGTACACTCAAGAGACACTTGTGTGTTAAGTGTAAAGCCCGTGGGGCTTACGCGGATGAAATTGATGACCATGGTGATGAAAGTTAATAGAAGAAGGATTACATTGCACAGCTAGATTTATAGAGATGAAAATTCTAGAGAGCTGTATGTACAGTTGCCTACGCAGAACTTTCATCTCAAGTATGGTTGACAGCTTACCCAAACCACAGGCCCAACGACAGCTCACAATAAGCTTCAAAACCACGAGATAGCACACTCACGTACAATTGTAGTTTCCGGTTTCAACACATCGCTTAGTTTTTCTCTCACATCAACCCATGCAGCGCTTTTAAATGAGTATATCGGAAGAATTCAAAACATAGATAAGCGGTCGGGAAAGAATATCAATGAGAAAAGCTGGCGCTAGACGAGGGCCATAGGCTAACTACAATCACCTGCACTTATGATGCGATTTTCATCCGCATCAAAGCGGATAGATGGCGAGCATGGATGTACATGAGTGCATCGTGACAACGTATCGCTATAACTGCTGATAATAAACTGTAGTATTGTAAAATATATGTTACTACTATAAGCTTACGATTGCTTAAATACTAGGAGATGAGAGAAGAAAGGTTCATATTTTCACGAATACGTCAATAGAGATCTGGCGTGGAGCGTAATGATATTCATGCTTCCATTCACCCCTATGACGCGCTATCAAAGACTTATTAGCTACACAGACTATCTGAAATAGTAGATGTTGCAGGCAAGGAGTATCGTGGTTAAAAGATCAATTGCACGTAGCCGTTATAACAATGGAGTAGGCTGAAATGTACGTAACTGCCAAATGACTGCTTAAGAAGTCGAAAGAGCCATGCTGGAAATGTATCGTGTAGACTATTACTCACGTAAGGCGCAGAAATCTAGGAGGACTGAGAGACAAGATCTTTCAGTTGCTCGTCCTTCTTCGCTTCTGCATGCAGAAATTTACTACTACGTATTTAAAATTAGGGAAGTAAAGTCGATATGTACTATCTGGATTAAACTTTTTATGGTTCCACTGATTTAACATAGACGGCTTGCTGCGACCCGTTTGTTTTCTTTCAAAAAACGAGTTTCAGCCCAAAGAAGATTACTTGCAGAAGGCTACGCAATAAATAATTCCTGGATCGCTTTCAAGCACAATGTGATCAACTGCGGATGCACATAGATAGGTATTAAAGGATACAAGAAGGATTATGGTGAGCTTTTATTTCACGGTTGGGCCAAAAAGGACAACGAACGCATAAAAAGTGTCGGGATTGCTATGAATTTTGGAACTCGAGTATCGAGTAGGAATGATGTTTAACACTGTTGGGCATTTTTTGGTGAAAGCAATTTTTTTAGAAATCTCAGCGCAGGTTTACAAGATAAAGCGAAGGATAGTAGCCTAGCGGGAAGGATGTAAAATTATTTGCGGCACCAAGAGCTAGAGCCTTTCCCGATTCGTTCAATCACGAATCGTTCCCGTCATTCTGCTTCGAAGCGCAAGCTTGAAAAGATATGTCCTTGGACAACCCGACCACTACATAGGCTACTTAGATACTGAAGGCCTAGTCCTCACTTTCCTTCAATGCACCAATTCCACCCTGAGGTCTCTTACTCAATTACGACGAGTACTAACATTCATTCGCATCCTGCGAGCGATTGGGGAGGGAGGTTCTGATAGCTAGTAAAAAGGTGAGCAACTCTGCTTTATTTCCAATTGTTGTGAAATATAGATCTTACCTCTGAATCCTCGTCACCATTTTCCTGTTCTTGGTCTCCTTCCCCTTGGATCAATTTTGATTCTTGGGCGCCTGCTCCTTGATTCTGAACAGATTCATCCTTAGATGTCTCTTCGTCGGTAGCTTGGTCATGAGTAGCGGTAGGGCTGCTGTGCTTAGTTTTGCCTGGCACTATTAGTACTCTCTTCACAGTCAATTAATATGCAACTTGCCATCCTTGGGCTTCGAGGATTCACGCTGACGCTTTGCTAGATTTGAAGGTGTAGCTTGCACTTCTGGTGCCTGCCTCTCTGCACACAGCTTAGTAAGTGTGCGGCATCTCACGAGAAACAACTCACTAGCGCGAGCGAGACGCAAACCCGCCAAGTACTCTTCTAAGCTCAGCCCAGCCAGCAGTGCACGTTTTCGGGAAGTTGCTCGCCAGTCAGCGGGCCCAAGAATTTTGGTCTGTGCCATGCCAGTTGTTTTGCTGGTGGATAGTTGTGGCAGGCTGGTAGTGTTACAAGGGAGGAGGGACTGAGGTGGTCAATCTTTTATACTTATGGGTTGGCGGGAGTGTGGCGTAGAGGTCAGTGAAGGTGTAAGCCCATTCACTCCTTAGGGACCCTAGAGGGGATCAGAGATATGGCATTCCGAAGAGATAGCACATAGAAGAAAAATATATGTGGAAGTATCATACTTTCCGTGAATCTAAAGGAGCCCGTTAACGTATATGAGTAGGCCAGAATGCGGTACAAAAGTTGGATTAGGCGAAAGGTACACGCATTAAACTCTCAAAGGTCTGGGTAGGCGATAGATGATTACGAGGAAGTTTAAATTATAGAGTAGACTGAAAGCATATACCGGTTTTTGTATCGCCGTTCGCAACATATCATGCCCATTTACCCTACTGTGCATTGGCCACGATTGGAGAGTCGATATAACCTCTAAAGACACAACTCTTGGGGACTTGAAACTGGTCGTCTCTAATGCGCGGCGAAAGATGCTATAGGATATATTACCACCGCTAATGAAACAACTCTGGGCAAATTTTAAAATCAGGTGAGCGATCTCTAGCACGAACACAACTGTTTAGGGGCTGTGAGAAAGTTGCATTGATATCATGTCAACAAATTCTTGGAAAAGCTGAACAACACAGGAAGAAAGGGTGGACAGCGAAGTAATAACCAGAAGATTTTAATCCGTGCGATATGCTATGAATGACTTTGACAAATTAGATTTCTGAAGAGCTAATTCACAGCACGCGCTTCCAATTCACGCAATGTAACAATTCCTCATTATACCCAGCTTCAGGGAAATATGCCCATCAACCCATCATATGGGCAATAGAAGATGGAGCTTCTGAAAACTGATGAAAAGTTAGTAACTACGTTCAGTTGCTTCACAGGGACCGACAGATCTCACTTCGGGTTTCCATCGCCTTCTAGAAACCAAGCTATGTAGGAGGGGGGTTCCGATAACTAGCACAAAATTAAGTAGCTTTTGGGATATCAGGATAAATCAGATCGTAATTCAGATTCGGCATTGATCTCCGCTACATTCCCCTCCACAGGTGCATCCTATGGTTCAGTTTCCGGTGTATTATAGGCTTTCGCTTTGCTATTGTCCATTGGGTTTGTTGGCTCAGCTGTTATTGATCGAGTTAGCACTTCATTTGCTATCATAGAACACTGAATTTGCCATTGTCGTTATGTGATTCCTCTAAGCGTTGCGCCTTTTCGGCCTCCGGGGTCTTCTTTGCTGCACACAGGTATCGTGGTTTTGAAGCTCGTTGGGAGCTGTCGTTGGAACTGTAGTTTGGGTAAGCTGTCAACCATACTTGAGATGAAAGTTCTGCGTAGGCAACTGTACAATTTTAAAGTAAAATTAGCAAGCACTATCATCTTGCCAGCATCTTTTGAGTGTCGCAATACGCCACAGTTGGAGAAATCTCCTGCGACTAAGAGGTGTTAGACCGATCGTGGTTTTGAAGTTCGCGCTGCAGAGCACAAAAAACTGTCGCGTCAAATAGGCCGACCTTCTTGCTGCTCTTGCATGAAGACTTATAGGTTGATGTGACAGAAACCGATGAGATCTAAAACCGTCCGGATATTGCTTCAACTCCTCTTTTTACCATTCCCACGTCAACACTTAGAGATCGGATGGGAGTAGAAAATCAGAGATGCGAACTGCACATAAGTAATAGCAATCACTCAATACCTGTGAGGGAGGACAATACCCAAGTCTAGTATCACAGAATAAGCAACCGAAAACATAAAAAGTAAATAAAATATTTCTTTTATAGTCGCTCTTGCCAGCTCTGAGGATAGACGTCAAACCAAGCGTATAGCCCCTTCTGCCCAATACAGTAGAGCTCAACAGAACCCAATTGATCCCATAGCTCAAATCGCACAGGATTACCAAGCATTCCTATACAGCGGATACTTGGCAGAATTTGTACTTCAATGCCGTCCGCTCCTCTTCCCACAACCTCTTCAAAAAGGTCACAGCACATATTCCACCTTTCTAATCCCAGGTTTACTGACTACTGCCGGCTCCTAGAAAACATTTTAGCACATCTCACGCCCCATCCTCAATCTAACGTGAAGCCTACTAGAGAATCTCACCCTGTTTTAAACAGCTCAAATTCACTACATTTCGCAATATTGAATCGTATGTAAATAGCATCTTCCTTGCCAAGACATCTGCAAACTCAATCCCTCTGCAGATTTTATTCGCCATCCAAACTCCCACCATACCCCCTTACGCTTAACCGCCCTCTGTCGCTGAGTCTCGGACCTCAAAACTATATCACATCGCTATACGTTCTTGTAGATAGGTCAAGCTACATGGCAGAAGCTTGCTTCTATTCATTGCATTCACCCCCATAATCAAGACGACGTTGTATAGTGAAAGACGTCAGATCAACAAGCATAATCACGCTCACCTAAAATCTTTACACACGCCTGGTAAAATAGCTTGATATTAATATAATCTACACCCTGTTATTTGGACTAAGAAAATATCCACGTAAAAGTGTAGGATCCTCCAATAGATGCAGGGCAAGTTTACGGGGTTAGTTAGTGTGAACTCCTTGCCCTCGGGTTACAAATGGCGAGTGGGAATCTGATCTACTGTGGGAGTATACATCACAAAGCATGCTTTCAAGGGATGACCATTCAATAAGAAACTTCAATCTTGTGTAAAATGATAATACCCAACTTCTTATATTCGAACCCAACCAACGTCATGAACATCGATTCGAGCTTCCCAAACTTAACTTCTAACCCCTTCAACCCCATCCAATCACCCACACCCCAGATACTCAAAACCACTATGCACTCTCCCGCACATAAACCTCAACCCCCCCTCTTTCTTGTCAACAGCTCCCTCCTAATCACACCCGTCCCCAGAGCCTGTACCCTCTCCTCCTCCCTTACCAACAACCCCACCAGATCCTCATCCCCCCTATCCCCTTCCTTCCTCCCCGCAGCCCTATACAAATTGAAGTAATTTCGCTTCGCATACGCCACAATCTTTGCCTTCTCACTGCCCTCATCCGCAACAGTGATAGTTTGATTCGCGAGCAGTCTGGTATAGTACGGATTTACGTGCTCGCCGGGCGGGAGGGGAAAGACGGCGTTATACTCGCGATAGCGGTGCAGGAGGACGTCTGGGTCGGATTTTAGTTCGATACGCTGGCGCTTGAGGCGAGCTTCGGAGACGGCTTTTTGAGATTTTTTTTCCAATATGTGGGCGTTGTAGGCTTTCAGTTCTTGCTCGTACTTCTCTTGGGAGGTGGGAGGTGGAGGACCTTGGTAGTGCCGCGGGGGCTGTGGGCGGTATTGTGAACCGGGCTGGTACGGTGTCTGAGCACTTTGTGGTTTAGGACAATGATGGATAGGTGGAATACTGGTGGGGGTGGTGGAGCGTGATATAGGGGTGTTCGATTGTGTGGGGGTGGGAACCGCGCCTGGATACATGTCAGGGGTCTTAGGCCATAAGTTCGTCAGAGGAACGACCTTACCATTGTGATGTTGCTGTGGCACTTCCATAGGGCCCGGGGTGGGCAGGGCGCCGCCATAACGATAAGGGTTGTTATTATGGAGGATGTAATCTTGTCCGTGACCTCTCTTAATGGACGGAGCGGAAGCGGCACGATTTGGTGCATGCACGGGCGGTGGAGGAGGAAAAGAACGACTCGAGTTTGAACGACCATTTCCTGTGCCGTAGGGGCTGCCGTAGTCGCTGTTATTTAAAATGGAAGACCGAGGAACGAAAGGTGAGCTGGGAGCTGCAGTCTGATTGCCCGGATGAGCCTTGTCGAAGAGCGCTGGCTGACCCTGCTGCAGGTTCTGCACCAAAGACAAGAGACCGTTCTGAACGACGCGATCGACCCCCTCTTGTCCAGCATATTTTGCCAACACCTCCTGTAGTGGGCCCATCGCCGCCTTCGCTTTCTGGCCTACAACCTCCAACTCTTCCTTCATGAACTCCGGGTCACGGATAACGCCCTCCGGATCATCCAGCCTCAGCTCTTTGAGTCGATCATGATGCGATTGGCAATTCCGCCAGTTCACCAAAAGCTGACTATGATGCCGCGCGAACCCGATCATCGCACCGAGGGCCCCAAATAACTCCGTGGGCGGTAGGGTGCGGAGAAGGTTCGGAGGTACGCCGTTACCGAAATCTATGATGTCGCGGTCGAGGATCTTGTTGATTAGGACGATTTTGTGGCCTTGAGCGGCAGCTGTAGGGCTTGCGGGCGTGATAGCGTCATTATTGAAAGGAACATAGGGCTTTGATAGGAGGCTGGCGACTGCTGCAGTGCTCCTCTCTTGCGAGATAGGAGGCTGAGCCGCGAGAGGTGTCTGTGAGCGCGCAGTCTCGTTTGAAGCGTC
>BLYF01000076.1:237858-258939 GCA_014905255.1 Herpotrichia juniperi
TGCGTAGCGCCGGGGGGATGAAGGGCGCTGTAAGCAGAAGCGACGGTGGTGAGTTGGATGGCGTCGACATCGCAGATGTGGGCGTATTGAAATTCTTTGGCGGATTGTTCTCCTTGTTTTCAAATGGCGTGCCTGTCTTCTCTTCCCATTTAACGGCCAGTTTCTCTTTGTCCATTCTGATGTAGAGGGACGCGAGCGGTCGATGTTATAACGCCCGTCGCAAGACAGCAACAAATATGATTTGGATACTAATGAGATAAGGTGCCGTGCGGCTGGAAGAAAAGAGCCGATTGAGGAGGTTGGTGAATTGGACTGAAGGTAGTAGAAAGGCAGAAGAGTATGAAATAGTAGGGCGGTAGATTGCGCATGAAGACTGGGAGAGAGGGTTGAGGGTTGAAGGTGCGTGGCTTTGGAGGCCTAGACATAGAACGATTCTGCATGGTGAAGTGAAAGTTGAATTGCAACGATGCGTTTCTCAATTTTATCGTAGAGGATATATGTGATGATATGATGAAGTGAGAAGGTGGGATAGAATTTCATTACCTGCCATAATTTTCGTGGGCTCCTCTAGAAGACACAGCTTCACTAAATAGTAGTTAGAAGATTCCATGGTGGCACATTGATATGGATGTAAATGGATGAGATGTGCCATGATAGTGAAAAATGAGGCGATCTAATAGGGCATGGGTCGGGTGTCAAAGGAGAAGACTAATGCATCGTTAAAACTGCGTGTTTCTGCCGCTTATAAGCTCTTTCCTTGCGATGGTAAGTGTTTGTTTGTTTGTTTGTTTGAGTGACGTACAGCTAACTGGATCATCCCTTAATCTTACTGCCAACACGGACGAGACAATGCTTTGAGATGGAATAAAACCTCTTCTTCCGTTTCATGTCTGTATTCAAATGAGTCGCAAATATTACACCGTGTCTATCGATCTATAGTTGTCTCCCACGATCCATCTATCTAACCTTGACAGACTCCAAAATGCAATGCTGCTCATGACCGCATGATGCTCTACTCCACCTTTACTTCTTTCCCCGCATCCAACCTCGTCCGATCAAAGAAATAGATCTGACTCCCCGCATCCGCTTCGACCACGAACCGACACGCATGTCTGAGCTTCCAGAACGCCCATAGGTACGGGGTCTCAAAATCGCTCGCATAATGCACGCCCATAACCTTCCTTAGCGCGAGAGACGCCTCTGGGGCATGATAGAACGGAATCCTGGAAACGTGGTGATGCAGAACGTGGGTCTCAATGGCACCGTGGAAGAGGAAACGACCAATCCATCCAAAATCACGGTCGATAGCTGATGCGGCACCGCGGAGGAAGGTCCAAGAGTCCGGGCGATAGTAAGGGAGTGTTGGGTCTGTATGTTGGAGGAAAGTAATCGTTACTGGAATCCTGTCAGCTCCTAGTCCGGCTTTCTTCTCTGATTAAACTTACATATCCAATGATTCGTCCAAAGATAGGGGAACCCATAAATCTTCATAACCTCCCACGCCCCAAAATAGCTGCTCGCAGTCCATAGCAACGCTGCCATAATCCCAATCCCAATGTCGCTCATGATGATATCCTTTTTATGCATCGGCTTGAAGTTCGGTCCGTCGCCTCCAAAGTAGAAATGGCTTCTTGTCCACCAAGGAAATATGGCCATTCTTGGTAGTGCAAAGTTGTTGATAAGGATATATGTCGGAAATGCGATGAGTTGATGTCCAACTAATTCCAGTAACACGGCAATCGGGACGTCTTCGACTAGTTCCAGTGCCCTCATAAACGCGTCACGCGAGTCCCGTTTCTCGTCCCAGACTTCTTTAGTATCAGGCACAAAGGCGATATCCGCCTCGATGTTATTCGTAGTCTTGTGATGTGTCGAATGCGTAATCCTCCATGAATGGAACGGGACCAACAGGAAAGAATGCATCGTCATCCCCAATGCATTGTTCACCCATTTATAATCGCTCAGCGCACCATGCCCGCATTCATGTGCCAGCTCCCAAAGACCTGTGAAAACCAGTCCCTGGACGAAGGAATACGCTAGCCATGCAGCCCTATTGATGTACCAGTTCTCGATGAGAGGAATTCCAAAGATCGCAACGCTTGCTAGAATAGCAACAAAAGTAAAATCGCGAAGCACATAAGCAACCGAAAGTGAAGTATCGCGCTCATAGCAATGCGCGGGAATAGCGTCGTGGATTTCCTTCCATGTATACGTAGGCGGTGTGAACTTTCGTTCCCCCTGCACCATCTCCTCCTCTTTCTCGTCTCTCGCGATAACAGACGGCGGCGGTGTCGTCGCTTCCAGGCTATCGTGGCGTGAGGGTGCGCGCTGTTCCATGACCACCGTGGCCATTTTTGCAGAATTTGTAGATTGTTGTAAGTGAGAGGTCTTTGTCACAAAAGTATTTTGGTTTTGCAGGCCGTTTTGACACTCGCGTCGGTGTCCGGCACATGCAGCGTGCCCGGGCACTTGGCGTAAGACCGTGCCTTAGCCGTGCGGCGGTGTTCTCCATGCGGGCAAGCGGTGGAATGATCATCATGCGTTATTAGGTACGTCGGTGAGAGACGGCAAGTTGAGGTTGTTCGATGACAAAGAGATGGGCAGAGACATCACCAAAATGTCGCAGTGTTCAGGTGGTGTGTGTCAGAATGTTAAAGTTTGAGTTGTTTCAGTTCTTAGTTGAAACATTCCTCTTGCTAGACGCCTTTGGGAATGGTTCGTTGCCAACTTGCCAAGACGGCAGCTGCCGTTTTCAACCGCGACCTCTATCATTTGCTTCGTCAGACACTATCATCATTGCTCATCTATAATTCCATCAGTTCCATGCAGAACTATCGTGAAAACCAGACTGATAGCACCTTCATCGCTTCTTGGAGCCTAGAGGGCGCATTGTGCGTGTGCGGACAATAACGAACGATCATCGATATTCTCCAGACTTCATCATGAATCGGTGCGAATTCATCAAGAGGAATTGCCAAAGAGCCTACAATAGTATCATGGCTCAATTGAAAATACTTCATATCCATCCGACCATTAACAGAACTGGCGGGCGTTCTACATCCCTGAACTTAATCGTCTCAGCATTGTCTCAGCATTATTTCAAACTACACCTTGCTAAGTTGTCGTCTACAAGTGCTACGCTCCGCTTCTATTATTCACAGGACTGTTGTTCTTCCCTAAATCACACGTTTTTCTCAATTCTTCCTATAAGCCAGCTTACGTTTCATTTGCGATTCATTGTCTGGATCTGGTTATTCTCCGTCGTTTTATTTTCTATCTATATCTTATCTTACTCTTCGTTATAAGTATTTCCAAGCCTTCTTGAGCAGGATGGTCACTCGCCGCCACTTCCTCGAAGAATACTTGATTGGGTCGAGGTCCCTATCTCTATTCACACAATGTCTGGTACCAGCCCGGTCATATTGAGACTTCACAACGTTTAAGGCTCGGCCGCATTGAAACTTCACAATGCCTAAGGCTCTAATTCAGCTCCTATCCATTTACACAATGACGAGTCTGACTTTAGCGCGAGTACGGTCGCAGTTGAAGTTGAAATCACGCCACTGAGTATGGTGCTAGTAGTGATATCGAGATGAGCGATGTGCTTCTGCCTAGATATACCAAGCTTTCCAATATTTCAGCCAGGGTTGAACGAAGGAGACTTACACGATGATAACTGATACGACTGAGAAATAGCCTTCTTCACTGTAGAAAGGCTCATGGATCGCAAGAGAAGTAAAGAAAACTGCATATGAAGGGCTGTAGCGATGGGTGCCTTCTCAATCGTGGCGTCCGATTATCGGCTACTTTGCTTTTATATGCATACACTAGATCTCTGAGGATCGGCCAATAGTCTCTTTCTTATTTTATGATAAGGCTTTCATTCACTACCGTCTCACCGGAGTTACTCACGGTCTCCGGGTAATTGCGGTTTTCGTTAGCCCCAAATTATGCGTCTAACTGTTGACATCAATCACCGTCGTCTCGTGAGTAGGGATAAAACATGTAACAGCGATTGGTGCAAAGGTATTACTTCTCCTAATTTCCTCTTATCCCGTACAGGTCCTTCAAGCCATGGGCCCCTCAAGCCATGGGCCCCTCATAAAAGTTAGGAACAAGCCCCGCATCTTGTCGTTGTGGGTACTCTCATCTAACATGCTCTAGCCCACGCGTATTCATTGGAATAAATTGTGGAAATAACCGGGGAACTACCATGTTTGCGCCTATGCTAAGGATATCAATATTCCTAGATTTTGCCTCCAAGGCCAGTCAAAGAGGTAAATGCTTCGCTTTGCATCGCAATGCCCGCCGACTCGCCTGTATATAGGAACCTTCTCTTTCTATACTATTCCCTTCCAAACTCCAACCTCCTTTTTAGAAACCGTCGATTCTGCTATATATTGTTAGCTGCTTGGAACCTTCATATTTACAGGCACTCTCATGCATTATGTTTGATTGACAGCGCCAATAGACAAAAATGCATGATACGATTCATGCATAGCGGATGGGCTTTTATCATTGTAACTCAACAATGATTCACAGATTAGCAAGAGAAAGGCCTGTGCGAACTTTCACTCACTGGCGTGCATTGTATCGACATTGTAGAACCACTGCCTTTACTTCAGCTCATCATATGCATCCCCTCTCACATTCCTCCAGCCAACTATCTCTTCGAACCCCTCGACCATCATTACAACCACAGCCAAGATATCACCGCACCATCACCATTCTCACTACAACTGAGGCTCTTTCAGCCCAGTCAGCATAATCTTGGTATTGGTAGCCATCAACAATCAGAAACCTTCGACCATTTGCATCCAACCCTTGTCCCTACATCATCCGACCTATTGATCACCGCTGAAGAGATATTATAGCATCTCTCTTCCACTTTTACAATGACCTTAAACGGAAAGCGACGGAGGTGCACCAACGACTACGATGACATACAACCCGCACAACGACAAAAAGTCTCAGACACTAGTGAAGCACCCTTCCCTCCCATCTCAAACACGTCGCTTCTAATAGATCAATCATTCTCCGCTCAACCTTTAGCTGCAATCTCCGCTATTCCAGCTACGCCTTCGAATATGACACTGAACATGCCGGGCTCTACATATCTGCCCGACTCGGTTCAAAATACTCAATATCAAGAGCCCGAAACAATACCCGGGTATAGTAACGACAACCAGTTCTGCAAGGGTCGAGACTTCGATCTTGAAATTATCCTTGATCGTAATGATCCTCGCCTTAACAACCCATGCTCTTACCTCCTCCAAAATATAGCTTCTTATCAGCCCGGAGATGCACTCTCGCAGGTCCTCGTCGCCCATGGCCAACTGTTCCTTGACGACCATAGAAATCTCGTTCGGATCAAGCCGAAACAGCCATTAGCTTCCGCTACCGAGAACATAAACAACGAGATAAATTCTAGTGTGTATAATGGACACATAGGATATATACCGTGTCCCAATACAGCTGACGGTCTAACTGAAGAAGAGTTCAACGCTCGTCTGGAGGAGTGGGTATTCCAGGTTCCCCGAGATCTACCGGCTACAATTACTAGATGGAGTTTCGATGCATGGATGGTGTTGATAAGTAGTGGAGTGCGTGGATTCGGCGACAACGCTGGAGAAGAAATCCAGCTTCAACCACAGCAACCTCCAGTTGAATCATATATACCAGCCTTCGACCGCCCGCAAGCTCTCCCAAACAACTCGGATTATCCTTGGGATGTTGACTGGACTGTATCTAATCCTGCAGTGTTCGGAAGCTGGATGCAGGATAGCAATCCTGGGGTTCTGTCACGGCCAAATGTCACAGTCCCTGACCATGATGCGGCACATCTAACTCCTGCAGGTATTCTTCGGCAGCCACCAGCCCCACAGCGACGAGCTCGACAGGCTAGGGCACCGGAACAAACTGGAACTGTTTCCAAACAGGTTCAACGCATCAACCCATATGCTCCTGGTGGATTGTTTGCGCAAGAGTTCAGCCAGCACTCTGAAGTGTCTGCTGTTCACAAAACTCCAGCGGCTAGATCTGCAGCTATTCTAGCAGAACGTGCCACAACTCCTCCAGTTGTGATGCCGGCTCCCAGTAAGCGCCAGAAGGGCCAGAAGCAGGCTCGACAGACCCGCGATTCTCGTGCGGCTGCCCGAGCATCTGATCCTCAGCCGTCTCGCAAGCGAAAGGCGCCTGATTCAAACCTCGATCCACAAATGCCGTTTACTAAATTGGCTCCCAACACAAATCTTCACAATATGATGAGTCAGCCAGCTCAATCACAACCGGCTAAGCGTGCAAAACGAAATTCCGAACAACAAGCCCCAGCGAGCTTCAATTTAAAGGCTACTGCTCGTCCCCACCAGAGACCAGCCATTCCTCGTGAAGCGCTCTCACGATCAAACATCGCTGAGGCTATGAATGAGTGGAACCAGGGTGAAGAGCAATTCCAGCAACGGCAGCAGGCGATTCTTCAGCCCGAACAATACTTCCGACCGGACTCTACCCTACCCAATCCTTTGGTTAGGCAAGAGTACGTGCCGGCACATATTGCTGAAGAATTCACATTCGAGGAAACTCCTTCGAGTGGCTTTGAACTAGGGTATGAAACTTCATGGATCAACACTCTTCCTTCAGCTGAATCGAATATTGCTTCGAATGTCCGGCCGACCGATAGTACTGCCTTTGATGCAGATGGCTTGGAAGCTATATTAGAATATCTAAATAACTCCGCACTACCTGCAGAGAATATGCAGCCACAGGATACGCCCTTCGCTGGCACACAGTAAAATCCGGCATATTCTTTCAACGACACCTTCGTTGTTCAGAGGCTTCCTGACCCACTGAAGTCCCTTCTATACCTCATCATCATCCACAAGCAAAATATAGGCGACGAACTGCCTTAGAGTCATCCAACTAACCATTGGACCTATTTTTTGTGCATACGGTATAGTTCTTTCGCCGGCACGGGCTTTTTGACTATCTTTTTCGGCACTTATTATTATCATAAATGGCATCGTTAGTATCGCCAGAGCGAGGCCCCCTACGGCCAGACTTGAAATGTAACGAAATAACCACCATCACCATCACCATCATCACGAAAATGACGAAAATGGAGAAGAAGCGGCTAGAGTTTTGAATATGATAGACATTTTTGAATAAGGTTGAAATGTTGAGGGCTAGGGTCGAGTGCCTATCTGTATACATATAGAGGAAGAAGTATACACCGTGGCCAGGCGCAGACAGCCCTTAAGCAATTTTTCACACAACTTACAAACCTTGAGTATAGAATGAGTATAGAAGATGAATTGAGGGCTAGACCATCAGAGTAGTTAGGGCCTGTAGACTTGTATTGTATCACGTGAGAAGAAACTATTGAAATGATATGAAGAAAAGCAAAATAGGCATTCAATAAGTCTTGGAAATCTGAAATGATAACAAAAATTAAATTCACGATATTTGATTGATGTTTTATTTACTGAACTCTGACATGCAAAAAACAAACACATAACGTCCCTCCATCTTATTATATTTATGGTCGTTGGGATAAGCGCTTGATTTGAGTCATTCTAATGTTCCGAGGCTAACCTGAATGGAGGAAAGCAAGAAAATATTACTAGACAACTGCACTCATCTTCAATATCGCTTAGAAGCAGCTTCCTATAAAATGAAGTACCCTGCAAGCTCAAAAATCCCAAGGAAAAATCCTAGAGCCGCAGCACCGATGGGGTTGGATGTACCAGGATAGCCTGCCCCATTTAAAGGGTTGGCAGCAAGTGATGCCGTTCTTATAGCTGTTCCATACACTGTTTTTGTGCTTGTAAGAGTTGGTATTAAAGTTGGAGTTGCCGCAGGTATTGGAATCGTATGCGGCGTAGATGTTACGCTTGCGCCGCCTAAAACCACCGACGTAAACAACTGAGGACACATATAGTACAGTCCTTCAGAGAAAGCCACTAAGTCGTAGGAGGAGCAACGCCAGAGGTCAAAGACGCAGGTGGCGAGGCGAAGGCCCGCAGCCGAAGTGTCATTACATACACAGTCGAGGTCGTAGTTTGAAGCTGCGCAAGGTGTTGAAGCTAGGTAGTCTTTTACACACGGAATGGCGCAAGTAGGAACTTCAAGTGGGAGCTGGGCGTTGACAATGAGGGGAAGTAGAAGAAGAGAGAGGTGGAGTCGGGACATTGCTGGTTGTCAACGGGAACTAATGGATGCGCTTGTCGAGGGGAAAGCGAATGATACTAAGGTCAATATCAGAGTAGTTACTCATCCATTTATAATCGCACATCTCGTTCGCGCATTAGGCCTAGGATCAATAGGCTAGAAACGGTGGCATGCTTCTTACTCTCGTTAGGCTTTCAAGAAATATAGGGGTGGTGGCTTCATTCTCGTTATTCGTTTAGTCGCTGAAGTGATGTGTCCAATTCCAAGTCCAGAACTTTCCTTGCTTTTGAAATCATGAGAATTTCAAGTTATTTGACTCTTGGTTGCGGTACATCCCGCTATTGGTATAGTTCGGCGGGTCTAGCCCACGATGATTTCTCGGATGGCTTGCCTGTCGTGAGCTGAAATTGGCCGATGGGTGCCCAGCCAAAGCTGAAAGAGTTGTCAATATAATCGGCCTTTACTGGTGTAGATCCAAGGAGCACGATTCGTGGATCTAAGCGAGGCATGGACCGCAAAACCTGCGTAACTGGAAATGTGGCTGGGCGCTGATGCAAATCCTATACAAAGGCGGCTGTATCAAGCCTGAAACAAGCCCCTGTCCAATGCATTCTAGACGACAACACCAGCTGAAGTGGGCGCAGAGTATTCGTGCTGTTGCTTGCTCTGCTCATGCGATTATATCTTTATCGCCAGATCCTATAAGTTGGTTGGGCGCTCTTCGTTTTCTAGCACTCTGAAAATTTGTTGCCGTTGAGCACTTGATTGTTCAAGACACGATAGATTTCTACAGAAATTCTCTGCCGATTTTGGAAGCTTTTGAGAGTCACTGAATTGCTTCAATTGAAGTGCTATAGGCCTAGTCTAAATAATCAGTGCGTATGTAGTTAAAATGGCTCATTTTCTATATAAAGTATTAGCATACTTTATTGCAACAATTAATAATAAACGGCGTTTAAGACATGCTAGTGCTAAAGATTAGTATTATTATAGGTTTAAGCTTTTAAAAGGTTATCTTAAAGTTCTCTATGTGAGGGGCAAGGCCTAACTAGGCCATCGGCACGACTACATGCGCTGGTCCCCGCCAAAAGGCAAGCACGAGATTGAATCAACTGAGGATTCAACTCGCGTAGTCGATACTTATGTGAGAGCGCCCCTGTGCGCTCGTGCCCCGCGCGCTGCGCTGGCCAAGGGCCAGCTAGCCGATAGGCTCACATGGGTCTAACCCATCACACTCTATTGTATATAAGAGGTTGTGTACTAAGAATAGAGCCCATAAAACATACGCAGATAAAGTTAATAGCTATATTAGTAAAAGTTAATAAAAGAGGTTCGACGTCGCATCTACCGCAGCGCCAGATACGTTCAGAACTGAATATGGGCAGGGAGTGAAACACCGACCGTCACATGATATGTTCTTGTTGGCTGACAATGCTAATAGTAAATAAAATTATGTTTTATTGAAGCAATCATACAGGACACATGATCTGATCAGCACGTAGGTCTTTGTCGATGAGCAGGAAGACGATGACAATGTAAAACTTGCCCTATTTTTGCGTTCCACGTGTGCTTTATAAATAAGAACTGTACTCTTCAAATATTCAAAGTGTGAAGGTGCGAATTGCCTACAATATAAATGCTTCTACTTGAGAAACTTATCAAGAGGGTTCCTACTACTATAATAACTTATCACATTGTTATCGAAGCACACAATGCAGCATGAAAAAATGCTCCATCATTGTGTGTGGTGCAGCGTTATATATGATTTAATGGTTTCTCTTCCTGCAATCTGCAAAAAATCGACAATTTCGTTCGAAAAGTGGTTGCTTAGTTGCTAGCGAGGTCACACGACGAGGGGATATCTGGTGAATACACACTGATTTAGATTTAGTCAAAACTATTCACCATATTTGGTCACCAACCCAGGAGTATTCACTGGTTTTTGAACTCACTAGCTAGCCTTAGCATGTTGCATCCCTTACATTCATCCGCGCTCTCTTCTACTCCTTTCAAATTTATTTTCCAACCACTACAACAACGAGCGTTTCCGCAAGTAACTCCACTGTCACCTTCAACAAACAATTATACGCACCCACTAACCACCGCCACTATCCGGCATAAGATCCATTTCTCTTTCAAGGGTAAATATCAACCAAGTCCAATATCGATCTATCAATTCAGCTTAAGGAAATCATAGTTACATATACCCACTCAGCATCTGCGTAAGTCTCAAGTAATCATGAGCATCTTCGGACCAGATGCTCCTCCTAAAAACTTGGCATGGCCCGCAATGGCAGATATGGGCGCAATGGAGCTCATTTCGTATCACCCAGAGTCTCTCAGGAATCTTGACGTGATCCACCGCTTCATCAAAAATGGAGGCACGCCTGCGAAAATTGCACTCATGATCAACTTCGCCCGGGTTCTCAAGAAGGATGTGAGCGCCAACACTATCTTGAAGATGATGCAAGCCACAATGGAGCGTTACGGGTACAAGGGTTGGACAGTGGAGCGACACGGACTGTACTTCCCTATCGCCAAAACTAGCGACCTCATCGCCGTGGATGGATTCCGGAATGAAGCCGACAGTTTTCATGACCTAAAACCTAACCAAAAGGGCAGTATAACAGGTTTCCCCTTTGAAGACTTCAAAAAGGGCGTCTACGCTGAGCCAGAAGGCTACGATGCTTTGGATTTCAAGCGATGCATAGATTATACTTTGAAGCATCCCGAAAAAAAATACCGCTATCCAGAGAATTATGAGCATATCATGCAGCTATTGGGTGGTTCTTCATCCATCACGATCATGCATGGTGATCCGGCCGTGTTCAGTCGCTGGGGACACGTACTTACTGCCCTGAACAACACGACCTTACCAAAGGTTATTACGGCTGCACCCAGTCAAGCGGACGTGGATCAAGACTCTCAAGGGGCTAAATCTACGCCGCTCTATGGGCCTGCAGCCGGCACAGATGGGAGTATTAACATGTTAAAAGAACCCCAGATTGCTGAGCGCACCTTCGCTATCTACCGAGACCAAGGAACATAGGAGGAGATTGGACATGGTCCTAAAATTCTAGTCGCAGTGGAATAATTCGCTCTAGAACGTTGCGGCGATTTCAAAGCTCAGCAGTGAGTAGATTTGATTCAGCCATAAACTGGCTGGGCGGATTGTGGGTTTTCAAAATTGGAAATAGATCAAATAAAGTAGTCACTGCTTCAGTTGTAGATAACCCTAATATCATCGTTTAGTATGCTCTTGACATATGTTTAACGGCGAAGCTCGGTATCTAATATTTCCAGACTTACGACTTAGACTGTAGTGAACTCCGTCGCCGTCCTCTAAGCCGCCCTTATAGTCGCACGTCATTTTTTTGCACCAAACCCCGCAACGCGAAAACCAACGCGCCAACACCACACGTTCAGCAGTGCACTACAATGCTATGAAGTTGTTGACCATATGTAAAGATTATAAGAAATAGGCGCCGCGGTGTAACTGATATTATTTACACAAAAGATTAGGTTATATGGGATGTTGTTGAGTACTGTTGGGCGTCGTGTTAATATAGGTGCAGTGTGATTTTCGCGCTTTACCATTGGAGGTACAAAAACTTTGACGCGTTACTGTAATAAGTCCAGCAGCATACCGAGCTCGCCCGATAACTTGATGCCCTTCTAAATTGGTGCTACGACCTCGCGGGCAAATTTTTACCCAAGTACACTCAGCCTCCACTCGATCTCCTCAACTCATCTGCATCTCAGCTCCTGCACCTCTGGTCTAGTGGTGAGAAGTCCCGTGATTTTAACCAGGCCATTCGATGGACCAAGCTCGTCAATCACATAGGCGAGAGCAATGAGCATCCAACATCTCTCTGGATTGAGACATCGAAGCATCCGGCACTGTGTATTGGAGTATGGACCAATTAAGAGCGGTATAGCCCTCGTCTAGCGCTATGGGACGCTACAAACTCATGGAGTTGTGACTTTGGAAGCTCGTTGCGAGCTATCGTTGGAACTGTGTCAAACCTACTCATGGGTTATTGAAGAACAGGAAAAATAAAGTATTAGCTGTAACTAAGAAGATGAAAAATACTGCGTGAGCAGACGACTGCGCATAGGTGGGGTGACCATGGCTAAACGTTTGATTTGCATGTTTGACATTTCTTTGTTGGAGTTCTTCATAATTGACATGTTTTGATATCTGTATGCGAGGTGTTTTATCCTTCATTCTTTGAGAGAGCTAATTGATTTAGGATCTGAAGATGTGAAATTGGACGCTTCAGCTGGAATCTATAGTTCTTTCATTTAGATTTCTACCTGTAACAGAATTGTGGGCGATGCTTGACTGTACATAAGCAGGAGGCTATGGTAAGTAAAAAGAACCTGTCAACAATATGATTGATACGTCCTTTTCAACGCACGTAATATTTCAAGCTTCAAAGAGTAGACAGCTGCAATGAAGTCCGCTTATCCTTGTGATCCTACTTGGAGATACTTGCAAACAAGGATATCGCAGGCAATAACGACAAAAGGTGCGACTACCTATATACTCCATCTCCCTTCTTCTCAGCCTACAGTTGAAAAATATCTGTAGAGCGCGCGCGTTTGAAGGGTGTAGGAGATTCATTCGAAATTCTGCCAGAACCGTAAAGTGTTCTCTAGCAAGTAAAATAGTGCAATATGAAGTCTATTCGATCCTTTTGCACTGTTCATCAAAAGGTGATCCTTCGTATTGCCATTAACAAAACATTGGCCGTCAGCGCTACGACTTTAAAGGCGCATTGAGTACTATATCCGTGTCTCATTACTCTATCCAATCCCACAAACACTTTTAAAAGTCAAAATACCCTGTGTCAAATACAGTAGTACTTTATAAAGTCCATCTAATCCTGGGTCCCTGGGTCCATTTTGCGGTAGCTGGGCAAAAGGATTGTGGGACTAGTCATGAAAATAAGTGTACTGCTGCAAAGAGATTGATGCACTCTCAATTTAGGTGCAAATTGGGGAATGTCAGACCAGGGATTATTTGTTAAGTTCAAGATTTTGCATTGCTACCTATATGGACGTTCCCCTGCTGCCAGGCATAAAGCGGCCACGAAAACGTCGCAATTGATGTAGACAAACACGCGCGTAACGGCGAACTTTATAAACATCGGGAAGGCGACTGAACGCCAACCTGAAAAAAAGGAAAGGACAATATGATAGCGCCAATAGGAGAAGGGTATGCCCACCACAGTTCCAACGACAGCTCCCAACGAGCTTCAAAACCACGAGGGTATACCCAACTGCTGAGACTAGAACGAGGCTGATCCCTGATCCAACGCCATGCTAAAGAACAAGAAAGGACAAACCTGATGACGCCATGTGACAGCAAGAAAGGGGTCAACTCCAGTCCAAAGAACCATATGTCTAAAGAACGTGGCATTGCCGTGCGTGATGGGTATTAATACAAGTCGGCCCCGAGGCGTTAGATAAGTGAAGTGTATGGAGACCCAGTAGGTGTCCAAAAGGATTAGAGGATTTGTACAGTTCCACCTTTGAGGAATCCTAGTATTCCGCGAGCTGAATAACCTCCTCGCTTACCCAGTGAGTCGCACGTCTGTGGTCGGTGATCATCTCAAGATGGTAATCATACTCCGTCCAAGTCTTGCTCCCAAATAGCCGGTGCTGCTCCTTTGCCCAGCGAATATTCTCCGCCCAATCACTTGCGTCCTCCTTCAACGGTTGCATCAAGCGATACAATTCGCGGAAAGGTGCAGAACGACGGGGACCGTTGTTGAAACGGGTAGACGACAGCGCGCTAGCCCACGGATCCTGTGTACCGATCTCGGCGAAGGCCCAGACATTGTTATTGTCGACAGTGAGGCGACCGGGGTCGAGAACGGGGGGTTTGACGAAGACGGGGATGAACTTGCCGAAGTCCTGGGCGGCGGAGGTGAGGGCGGGGTCGATATTGGAGGAACGGTGAGGCTTGAGGCGGAAGAGAGGAATAGTTTCGGCATCTGCGAGAACTTTGATATCGTGACGAGCTTTCTTTGCTGCGTGACGGCCTCGAGGGCGAGGTGCAGGCGTGGGTGAGGCGGGGGAATCAGGGTCGCTGGCTTTCTCCTCATCGGAGCTCTCGATGGCGTCTTGAGGAGCCGGCTGGTAGATATCTTCAGAACCATTGCGCTTGCGTTTGCTTCTGGTGGTGTAACTGGCCTCGCTAGATTCGTCGGCGGGGCTGTCTAACTCTCCGTCTTCTGGTGTGTCTGGGAGGATGTTGAAGAGATTTTTCCTCAAGCGGGTGCTCTTCCTGATACCGCCATTAAAGGCGCCTGCTGGAGTCTGAAGTGTATGCGAAGAATCATCCTGTGACCATCGTTAGTGATGTCTTGCAAAAGTCCTACTGGCAACTGCAGTACTACTTCGCTAGGTTGGGTTGCTGTCTATAGAAAATGAGTTATGAGGTAGGAAACTTACGACGAAGGTTTGTACAGAGGAGGGACTCCTAGCGGCAACCCGAGACCGGGTAAGACGCATGATAGGAGGTGAGGAAGAAGGTGTGCTGTCGTAGCGAACTTTCTGAACGGCTTGGACAGGAGAAGCGTTGAGGGTGCTGAGAGAGGTTAACGGCTGTCGCGCTCGCTGCTGGCGAGCCGACGATTGTCGTCTTGTTTGGTTAAGACGTTTAGCCTTAGAAACTTGAGCGTTCTGTACACTGTTATTGTTGTCGCAGCGGGAAGCTCGGTTGGGAACTGTGGAGCGACGTCGTTTAGGCGCAGGAGCTGCGAGAGGTGTAATTTGGCAGTCGCAGCGGCGGGTGAAAGCCTCGTTGTCGGTGTTGGCATATATGACGTCGCGAGCTCCACCGAGGAGGTTCACCAGTCTATCATAGTCGTCGGGAAACAACCATGACTGCTGTGGGTGAGAGCAAGCCCATGCAACACAGCGAGTGAGATCGAGGGCGTCGGGACCTGAGGGATGCTTCTTGACATGGAGGGCGAGGTCGCGGAACTCAATTGGGCCAGCTGGCGCATTGAACGTAACGGCGTGGCCGCTCTTTGGGTGGGTGACTCGTGGACAGCGAAAAAGAGCGACAGAAAGTTCGTTGCTGTCCCAGATGCCCAAGTCCACGAAGTTGGCGTGAGTTCCCACCGTCCACTTCTCAAGACCGAAGTACCTCATGGCATTTTGCATCATGATGAGGATGGAATTGCGCTTCATGTCAACGCCTCCGGGCAGATGGCGAAACTCATTGACCATTTCGACGATGATCCCAGCACTACCACCATTGCAGATGAGCCTGTTGATAACATCCACACTCTTCAGCCAGTGTGGGAAGTATGCGATGATCTCAGCTGCGGTTAGGTTGCCAACCGGGAACTCCACATTCCAACTAGGGCTGCCGTCGCCGAAGCAATTGTTGATGCTACGAGCTCGCATTACGGCAGCAATCGTGGGATTCTGGCAGCAGTCAAAAGACCACATCAGTCTCGCCTTTCTCTATTGTGGCCATGGGAATGAGGCTCACCTACAAACCTATGCGCGAACGGACTTTTTGAGAAAAGGACTGTGATGCAACGAGAGATGTATTTAGGATGGTATTAATGTGTGATGTGGTTCTGGGGCGATCAGTCAAAAGTGAGTTGCAAGAAGGTGGTATGAAATGATGTTCTGCGGGATTAATGTTGTGTTGTGGAAGGCACAGCTAGATAGAGGTGCGGAACAAAGATATTGCGAGAGGCGAGGCGTGACTACGAATATTTTGAAGTAGGGAGAAGGGGTGCAGAGGGTGAAGAAGACAACTGGTGGTGACCACCACCATTCTGACCTGTGACCTGTGTTGAGCGCGTGTCCAGACCCGTTATCCCTGGATACTCCAAGTTGCGACCATTATATATATCCTCATTATTTTAACGAAATTTTCTCCACTTCTCTCCTCTTCCTACTAGAATGGTCGAGAAAGAGGTCTCGTTCACAGCTGCCGCTATTTTGGGTTTAGCGTGATCTTGTTTTAGCGCCTTGGTCATGTCGACAAGCAACGGTTTCCATTCATAGAGGTGAGTTGCTAGCGCGATGGCTGAATAGTGGTCGTATTCCACGTACGAGGTAAAACTCTCGGACGACTATGGACGCAGAGCATGATAACATCTTCGCATGGAGGGGCGCAGCCCGACGAAGGACTGAAATGGCATTTTGCCACACCTAGGCCAACTCCTATAACAACAGTTGCTATATGCAGGTGAATCTGGCTAGGAGGTTTCCTCTAGAACTACTGGCTGATGCTACCAGATTAACTTGTAGTCTCCCTGGATCGGAAACGTTTGAAGAGAGAAGTCGCAAGATGTCGACATTTGTTCGAGTTCCACTACTTCAACCGCCCCTTCGAGTAGGCTCTTTCATAGTAGATCCTGAGACATATCTAAATATTCTCCTCGGTTCTTTGAAATGAAAGTACGGACATAGAGCATGATTATACCTTCGCATCCTGTGGTGCAGATTAACGAAGGACTGAAAAAAACCCGGCGCACATGAGCCAAACGAACGCCTACGAACCCCTCGCGTAAGAAAACTTCACTCTAGAGTGCCGCTCTAATAAGATTAGGTGCTAGTAATATGGATGCGATGATATTGAAGTGGAAGGGATCGGTTGTGATAAGGAACAGTAGCAGTCTAGGCATAGACAGACGGTGGGCATGGGTGAAAAGGAACAGATGAACCCGACTGGAAAGACCATACTGATAATAATGACCATTGGAAGAAGAAAACTACTGTAGATAAAATATCAACATAACGCTACATGTACAATGAGAGATGCTGTGTGCGTCGTACATGCTAGTCGCTAAGCTGAAGCGTGCTCCAATGCACTTTTTGAGTCACTCAGCGACTTCCGTGAGCATGGATTACGATATTGGTTCCGCACGCTGAAGCGCCGTTCGTAGAGCGGCCTAATAGCCAGGTATGATGGACGGAAGGCGAGAAACGCAAGAACGGGATTCGATCGCATCGCGAAGGACCTAGAAATATCGTGACTAATACCCAAATAAAAGCAATATGACTGCATATATGAACAGTAAGCAGCTAGAGGGCACTATACCGGTATCTATGAAGTCGCAATGCGCAGTGATAACACGGGCATTAATGATGCATCAAGGCATTTTGATTGCTATGGCCTCGTCTGAGATGGGCGCCTGTCTCCTTAGTTGTTGATATACGTGACTGATACTGTCCCAGTTCCACCCTGCCGAAACTCGTGAGACTAGCATGCGCGAAGGGATGGAAAGCGAGCAAAAGCTGATGAAAACGAAGAGTCTTACAGTCTCTATGGCAACACGTTTTTAGCTCGAGATAAACGCGATGGTAACAGACGTATGCATACCCAGATGATCGGAGATGGGGCATCAATGAATAGTGACAAGGATGGACGTGGAGATTTGTGCGGACAGGAGACTGGGGGCGATTGCTTGGATGGGCGGCCTAGATCCAGATATCTTCAAGTACCCAACCTGTATTACTGTACACTCACATTACCGCTCTTGTGATAATATTAGGTGCTAAGTGATAGATATGAGATGAAAGTCTGTTGAATAGGTAAGTCTTGATGGAGTGTGGAGTCCTGAGGTTCACTTAAGGTTGGAAGATCATGATCCGTATATTCTGCCACTTTGCCCGATCGAGCTAGTTTTTATCCGAACCCTGCGACACAACATGCCCCCCGAAACGCTCCTCCAACATTCTCAACACAACTCCACTATGTTTCGTGCGGCGTCGCGTTTTCCCTCGTCTTTTGGGCCAATCGCAATGCATTCATCCGCACTTCACCTTGCGCCTTCCCACTCCAGGCCTCCTTCTGCGACGATAGAAGCTGAAAGCTCTCTTCGGAAGCCGGATGCAGCATCGCCTGACCTCATTGGCACTGTTTGACTGTGCTTGGGGAACGGAAATACGGAAGAGAAAGGATGCATGTGTTACAAGTAGCATGTATATATGGGAGCCTCGCCGGCAGCTTTGCGGCGTCCAATACTCTTTACACTCCTTCCATTCTTTTGTAATTCATAGCTCGATTTTCTAAATACCCTTTTCGCTATTACACTTCAAGATCGCTGAAGCTACCTCCAAAATGCGAGCCGAAAACTTCATCAGCACCTTTCTCTTTTCTCTTGCTTCCCTCCCAGGACCATCCAATGCAGATCCCCAGCAGCTTACCGCTGTCTCCGTCCCATCCCAATGCTCTGATATCTGCAAACCCATCGTAGAGCTCACTGGCATCTGCGGTATGACAATGGGCGCAGCGATGGAGATGGATATGACAACCACTGAAATGATGGCTGAGATGGACTGCATCTGCACGAACACCAGCTTCGATGTCAAGAAGATTATGGGATTGTGCGCAAGCTGCATGATGACAAACGCTGGGTCTAGTAACAAGACTGCTGTTCGGAGTAAGCTCTCCTTCATCTATTCCTTTGCATATATCACGACTGACATGAAGATCGCAGACATTGAGATGCTAATGAGCGGCTGCAAATTCCCGACCCAATCCTACTCCCCTTCCGCAACCACAGCCGTCGCTGCCATCAAGGTTGAAGCCACCAAGCCTGTCATGACAATGACGATGTGGAATAACACCGACGCCGCCACCAACAGCACGAACTCAACCATGGGTGGTATGTCAATGGGCGCTGCTGGTCGTTTGGAGATCGGAGCAGGATTCTTCACTGTAGGAATGATCATGACATCGCTAGGACTGGGTTTTGGGCTAGTGATAGGAAACTTGTAGAAGCTCTGCGTCTCTTCGACTTACGTTCGCTTCGCATATTCATATACTCACTGTGCTGGACATTAGACATACTTTTTCGTAATCAATATTGTTTTGCTGCGCATGTTACCTGAATTCAAATATATGGTGCGTTTCTTGTTCGCATTCATTACATATCTAAGATCTTGGGTATTCGTCGTTTTTTACGGGTTGTCATTGGTCGAATCTGGCCCATCCCAAACCTGTTCTTTTCGCTCACTATTGTTCGTGCACAATATCTTCGACAAAGAAGACGACCCTAGCTAAGCCTTACCAACCGATTCCATAAAGACACAACGAAATAGTCCGTACGGAATCATCTGATCTGCTCCCAGGCTCCTTATCGCTACAAGTCCTACTCGAGATTCATCATGAGCAGATGAGAGGTCGCATAACATCAATCTGTAATGGGTTTCAGCTGATCGCAACCACCACAGGAGGTGCTACGAACCTTCTCCTACGTTCATCGATGGTTTTAGTCCACGAAACGAGCCATGGAAGGATTCGCCATATTGCCATGACGAGTTCTCTTTATCAAAAGATTTGAGCTTTAGCTAATAATACTGCAGTATGACAAATTTTCTCCCAAATTCCGATTATCTGCAGTTAGAGAGAGGATTACAAGGTCAGCAACGCTTTGCCTGCATTCAAATCTTCAGTAGAACCGTTTAGCTAAAATTGATGTGCACAATCGTCGCAGCAAGGCCCAAAAAGACGCACGAATCTACGAATCTACGCAGGACCCAAGGAAAGGCGCAAAGTCCAGCGTTGAAGATCAATCGCCCAACAAAGAGAACCGAAAGAAATGAAACAAGGGGGCAACTCACACTCAGCTCTAATCCATGGCCTCGTCCTCCTCAACAAACAACTGCGAAGTGGCGAGTTCCCCAACATCGGATGGTAACGGGACCGCGACCGCCGGAGCAGAACGCAAGATACGACGAGAAGAAGGCGCGTTTAATGAAGAAGCATCTAACTCGGTGGTAAATGCCTCCCACCAGACTGGAAGAGGGTGCTCTTGGACCTTCCTCAGGACAAAATCCGAAAGCTGAGCATCAGGGGTGAGAAATTGGAGGGGCGAAGGTGCTCCAAACTCCCAGGGAAAGTCATTAAGGGTATCAGCTGGAATTGTCTGAGAATCAAAAGCGAAGTTCGGCTCCTGAGCATCGAACGCACAGTCTGGCTCCTGAGGATAGTACGCGAGGTCCATATCCAAAGGAATTTCCTCCATGGTAAGGTCGGGTTGGAAGTTCATGAACGTGTCCGATGGAACGGCCAACTGGCCTGCCAGCTGGGTAGCCTCCCACGCCTTATGCTCTACAAAGCTTGTAGGCTGATACACCAATACGTCGAGATCATCCACTTGCGCTACGAAAGTGTGACCAGGATCGTCTCCAGCAGACGTCTTGAGGTATCGATCAAAACTGAAGAACTCAGACTGTGCCGCTCCCTCTTCCACTTCAGCAGTGCCACCGGGGACCTTTCCGTACATTGCCTCAAAATAACTACTGGAAACAAAAATTTCAGAAAGTACCCCGTCAGAAAGGGTTGTTGCCGGTGCCGACTCTAGCAAATCCTCCCAGGCACGACGAATGCGCTTGGTGAGCTCTTTTCGGTTGGAGCTAGCATCCAGATCGAGCGAGCGCGAGCGCTTGCTAGATGGAGATGGAGTAATAGGGCTCCAGGATGGATGAGGGGGAGAAGTAGAGGTGTGGGCAGAGTTGGCGAAACCGCTGAATGGCATGGTGAGCGCCGGTTGTGAGTGTGAGTGGGGATGATGATTGTGGTGTGGAGTTGGATAGGTGGAGTGGGAGAAGCTATATATTGCTACTTAGTCGACATTATGAATATACTGTTGAATCTGAAAACAAGTATTTCAGGGTGAATATGCTCAAGTGCACACACTATGAGCGTTGTAGAATCAAAAGTTGGAACATTGTACAGCAACTAATCGAATCTTGGGAATTTTAGGGTTCCTATTTGCTTGAGAAAGGAAGTTAAGGATCTGGGCATAACGGAAGACCTATGCAATTTGGACTACTTTACGGCCTATTGTTGAAATGAAAGGAGTGCATTGCACAGCTGGCAGGATTTGTAGAGATGAACATTCTAGGCAACTGCATGTACAGTTGCCT
>BLYF01000076.1:260418-326653 GCA_014905255.1 Herpotrichia juniperi
GGTAGTTCTTTCTTAAAAAAACTGCAAAAGTGGTTTTTTTGGTGTAGATTTTAGCGTGCACACAGACTTTATGTGCGCTACTGTACCACCCTCCTCGTATACAACTGAGAGTAGAATATTTATGCGTTGCAAGTATCCCTGTATCTTAACGAAGACTTCATGTCCTTGCAGACCTGCCAAGGCTACACGGTATCTCTTTCTAATATATAACAACGTTGTACCGAATGCAATGCAACACTTGCAACCAACAGAAGTTTTTCCGTTATGCCAGCATGCAACTTCACGGTAGTCATACTCACCCGCCTGATCGGAAAGGCTACCCAAAAGTCAAGTTCAAATCTCCATGACCAAACTTTGCACCATCCGCAATCAGCAATATCTCAAAATTATGCATCTACCCACTTGCCATATTACTTATCACCCTCAGATATATACCTAAAAGCCTTCGCCCCAAAATTCGCCCTCACAATTGCGCCCTCAGACTCCAGCCCCACAGCTGGATACAGTCTCCGCCTTGAAATGGTAATACTCGGTTCTATGAAGAACCCAATTAGCCAACTTTCTTCCCACTCAGAACAAACAAGGAAGGTGTTATACATACCAAGCCTGACCCCATTTCTCGTCCAAAATACTACATCATTCTCTCGGCTTCTCCACTCAATCCCACACCCCACAGTATCCCCTGTACCAAACATGTCCCACCCCTCGTTTCTATTCTCACCCTCTTTTCTCAAGTTCATTTGCACACCCTCCGCATGTACGAACCCATCAGAGCCACGGTACCCCCAGCTCGAGCCATGCGGCCAGACGAGCCCTTGCTTAGGCGTGTGCTCGAAGCAACCGTCGTCGCCGCGGAAACCCCAGGAGGATTCAGAGCGGCCGGGAAGTTTGAATGTCGGAATGGAAAGTTCACTAAGGCCGATTGCTATAGCTCTGTGTCTATGTTAGTGAAGGGACGGAAGGCGGAGGTTCATAAAGAGAGCAGAAGCAGGGACGTACTTTGTTGATCCGTGGTCTTCAATCGTGATTTCGAAATAAAAGTTTGCGTACGGCGAGATGGGGTGGTTCGCTAGGATTGTGCCTGCGGCGGAGAATTTAAGGTCGCGAGCTGTGTTGTGTTAGCAATTTGCTTCCGCATCTCCAAAGTCCTGTGCAGGTTGTTTTACCTAGTAATGCCCCGGCGTACCGCACACCCATTCCATCGTCATCTATATTCAGTCTCGGCGAACGGTTCGCAGTATTCCACGCACTAGGAGGTTTGCATTCGCCCTCGAGAGGCGTCTGTGTCTGCGGGTCTGGCGAGAGGAGTATTTGCCACGTTCTCGCACCCCAGCCATCTTGGTCAAAGCAGTCATGCCTTGCACCCTTATCTACCAGGGCTTGAATGATCTCATTAAATCCAAGTACAGTAGCAGCGGCGAGAGCACTCCCATAGTACCCTGTTGGAGTAATATTAGGATCTGCGCCGCTTTCAAGAAGAGTCTTGACGGCTCCGAGATGGTTCTGTGAGGCGGCACCTTGCAGCGCTGTCCCGAAAAATCCGCCTCGTGCGTTTATATGAGCACCCTTGGATAGTAGAATTTTCATTGCACCGACATTTCCGCGGAATGCTGCGCCTTGTAGTGGATTCCCGAGGTGGCCGTCGCGGTGTGTAGGCTCGTTCTTGAAAAGGAGGAAGATCTTGTTGTGGTCTTCTTCCCGGAGCCGCATCGCAGCATGCATTGCCGGTGCAAAGAAGGCTTTGGTGACCCAGGAATGGTCGTATGCGAGAAAGCCTTTACCCTGCTGCAGTACCAAATACTCGCCGTACTCGTCTTGCCCATTACTGTTCGTTTTCGCAGCGTCTTCTCCTAACCAATGGCCGGGGCAATTTGGATCAGCGTCGTTTTCAAGAAGAAGACGGAGTATTTGCTCATCTCCTTGCATGGCGGCCGCATGAACAGCATTTCCAAATTGACCCATTGAAGTCCCGTTTAGTTCCGCGCCCCTGTTGAGCAAGAGTTGGACTTTGTTCGTGTGGCCAAAGTGGCTTGAAATTTCTAACAAACTGCCATAAGTACCGACGCGCTCGGAGGGGGAGCCACCTCGATCCAGGATTGCCTCAAGTAAATCTGTCGTTGTTTGTCCAGCGTCAATGCAAAGAACTCGCGAGGCGCTACCATAATAGCCACCTGTAATGTGGGGCACAAAGTCGCGATGGCTAATAATCCACCTTGCGACATCGTATTTAGCTTTCTCTATAACTGACTGAAGCGCTGTACCGAGCCAACCGTCGTTGCCATTGAGATCAGCACCCCGATCGAGAAGCAGCTGCATAAGTTCCGTATCACCAGCCTCGGCGGCTCCTTGTAGGCTGCTACCAACAGTCCCTCCAGGTCGAAAGTATGGAGAGTCCGCTCGGGGGTCAGCTCCTAGACTCAGTAATCTGTGGACAACTTCTTTATGCCCGCAAGAAGTGGCGGACTGGAGTGGGCTTCCAAGTGATCCCATATGCGCATTAACATTGGCGCCAGCATTGCAAAGGAGGTCGATGATCTCAGGAAAACCGCCCACAGCCGCGGCACGTAGAGCGTGATTAAGATCGGAATTTGTAGCTCGATCCTCGATCATCTGTAGAAGCTTTTCGACTCCTAGTTTCCAACCAAACAGCGCGGAATAGTATAGGGGCGTCACGTTAACAGGGTGGTCTTTTCTCATAGGGTCGCTGAGAATACGGAAGAGCTGCAAAAACACTTTGCAGTTGGGGTGGGACTTGATTGAGTTCAGCGTCTTCTTCATCAGCAGGCTCACTATCTCTATCTCAACATTTTCTGGAATCCGGTCTACTGCTGATAACTCACAACTTGCTGGCCAGGTTACAAGATCATTGTTCTCCAGATTAGGTGGAGGAAAAGCGGTGAACGTGACTTTCAAGGGAGCGTCTGGTTTGTCGCGATGTGACCCTAGCGCACACCATGCCACTTCCGGGATTAGAAGGCCGTTCAAAAGCTCGATGATCTTGTCATCAGCCCTATCAAGAGGCAAAAGATGCATCCCCCCGTGGATCGTCGCGTAGTCCAGAAGTCTATAATCTTGTCGCAGCTGATCAAGTTCCTGCTTAGTCCGGAATGGCTGTGATAATTCTTGCGAAGAGAGGTATGTGAGTGAGACGGTGGCGAGATAGGCGTTTGCGTCCGAAAGCACCACATCGTACTTTTGTACAGCGACATGGCCACTGTTGCGTAGCTCCCCAGAAACTAGATATTCCTTGAGCGAGAAATGTGCTAGCGAGAGCTCCCTTTTATCAGGATCTTCGTCGGAGGTCAGACGAACGAGTGGTCCGCATAGCCTGAAGAGCCATTGAGGGTCGGAGAGATGGTTTCCTAGTCGCGTATTTGGTTCATAAGAATTTAATGCTACTGCGGCTCTGATCTCGTAGAGTGTTAGTGGTCGGGCGGCTGCGACAAGCCATTGGAGCATCTTCTTGACAGTCTCGCGATTTCGTGGTAAACTCTGAGCGGCGTCAATATCTAAAAGCAAACGCTCCCAAGTCTGCGCTATGTTGGGCGGCAGTTCTTCAAGTGTAGTTGATACGTCTTCGCTACTGTCAGAACCAAGTAAGATTTGAAGTTGTAGCGTAGCGAAAAGGAACCTAAGCAGCCATTTCAGTAAGCAGGATATTGCGTGCCTGGGCATGGGAACACTCACATGCCATCAGCCTTTTCGACAAGTCTAGAAACAATGAGGTTAGTAACAGTTGGACTCTGCAGTTCTCCTTCCGTTAATCTCTCGCCCCAGTCCGTACTGTTCTCCATTTCCTTCTCGAGTTTCGAACGAACGTAGAGTTGAATGTCCTCAGAATTCGATTCGCTAGATATCATGATCCTTCGTACGTCTCTCAATCCGGACTGGATCTCCGCTGTAGGTCGGCTGGTGAGCAGAATCTTGATCTTTCCTTTCCCATCTCGTTGTAGCATCATCAGCGTCTCCAACAATGCCTTCCGGTGGGCCCAATCACTGTGACTACTCTCTATGGGTTGACTAGGTGGCATGAATTCATCCACCGCATCTATGACCACATATGTGCACTCGAATTTCTCACAGGTCTGGACGAGCATATTTGCGAGTTTCTTGTAGTCGGTCGTCTGGGTGTCGAGGTACGACTTTTGAGATGATGCCTACAAGGGTCAGAAAAGTCTTTGCGAACCAGGTAACCGAAAGCTTTTACCATATATTGCCATATGGCGTGGCGTAAAACAAGGTTTTGCTGTGCCAGTTGAGCTGACAGACAGCCAAAGAGCTCGGGGAGGCTCTGGCGCGCGCTGTCTTTGTAGTCGCAGTAGAAGTATGCGAGACCAATCTTGGCACTCGGACGTAAAGCGACGGTTCTAAGCTTGTCGATAATCGCGGACCTTAGGGAACGGATTAATTGAGGGAATTGAGGCCCTCCGATAGATGTTGTAACTCACGCGAGAACCGTTTTGCCATTTCCAGCTATCCAACGAAGTCAGAATCTACGCTAAAAGGCACTAGGATGAACCTACGCGTGGCATGTATCCAGAGTAAGTTATTCGTCGCTCCAGAAACCCACTCTTTGTACTCTTTCCTCTGAAAAATCCACTGACATGTCCCTTCAAGCCTCGCATTCCGCGCCTCAGTATTACTCCGCTTTTCATCAACTGATGTCAAATTCTTAATATTGTCTTTCCAAACATCTATTTTCAAATTAGAAACCACTTTCGTACACTGCACCAAATTTTGCAGATGTTCGTTGAGCTGCTTTATGATAGCGTCGACCTGCTCTTGATCTTTGAAAAACCATGATGCCCGATTCTTAGACCCGTCTTTGCGGTTGGTATTTCGCCCCCTCCACCAACGCTTCTTATCCGGCTCTTCCTTTGTGTGCTTTTCGAATAACCTTTTGGCTTCATCTAAGTGCTGACTTGTACGCTGCAGGATCTGTAGGATCATCTCCTTGTTTTCCCTTGACTCGTAATTGACCAAGCAATCCTCGTCCGGTCGACTGTTGTTCACGTTGTATTCTGTACCCCATTGCTCCAATTGTTTCCTTATGCGTTCGAAGTGTAGTGCGCGATCTTGCAGGCCAGTATCGCTTCTGATGAGTTGCTCGATCAAGATGTAACTATCGACGGCGCCCTTGAATGCGACAAGGAGCCCGACGACTGCGAGACCAAGGCCAGCAACTTCCATAGTAGACTTGAATTGAAAATTGTAAGGTTTTGCAGCGAAGTGCAGCGATGAGGTCGACTTTCAGGTGCTGTTCAACCTTGTCTGACCCCGCGACGGCCCCCATGCCCAGCAAGGTTGCTGACGTGAGTCTACAGCCACCACTTCAACTGCCTGACCGCGCCTCAATACGCATGCCAAAATGGTTCATATTTCTTCTTCCCCTCCCCTAAAATTGCCAGTTACGCAGCAAAGGTCTCACGAATCTCAAATAAAGCTCTATTTCACGCCTTTTGAATTTCATGCCTATCTATAGTACTACTATGGAAGTGCCTCCTGGCTATCAGAAGCCAGTTGCGAGAAGAAAAGCAGGGATCAACATCATCATGCTATGAGAGGTAGAGTCATGAAGAGTGCGGCTAACAATGCGGTTGGACCAAAGCAGGTTCAAAGTGTTGCGGCTGAAGCTGCGCGCATCAGCAATACGCATTAACATATCTTAGCTCCTTGGAGTTTCGTGGATACGAGATTCACAACTCCATGGATAATTGGCCCCACTGATAGGTAGGGCCACAGGTGTGGTAAGGTATAATGTAGCTGTTACACCAGAGGATGAAATAATCCCTCTATAAGATAGGTAGTAGCATTCATTGTACATGTGTTGGGGTACATAATCTAATATAGGAGATGGGATAGTCTCACTTCGTAGCACTGGGATCTGTTACCGGCTCCTTGGTGCATGTTTTCGCAGTCTTGAGCTCACTTTACAGGTCAGTATCGATATCGCTGATGTAAGAGTATGCTTCTCAGGATCATATCATTCGCTTTGTGTCCACAAAGAATGCTCTGCCACGATCAGTAAGCGCATAGCTAAACTGTTATAGATAGGCATTTCACCTAAAATAATGACAGATGCTAAATGCATTCTGTCCAGCCCTTGAGCACCTGTCGACTATGGCACTTATGTGTTGAGTTGGCGCTTACCGGCATGATTCTAGTTTTTGTCTGCCTAATATTCTGACAGACGTCGTACGCCCACAACAACAGCTTGCATGAATTTCTTCTCCCAGATCTTGTCATGCTTTGCCTTCATGTCTACAGCATAGGTCCAATTAGGCGCATTCGGTCTAGACATATGGTTAAACAAATGTACTAGCTGACTTACTTCAGGTTTATGGTCCCGATAGACCTCAGTGCTGCGTGCGACTGTAAACCGCGGTTGGTGATCTTGTAGCGATTCTGTTAAGCCACCAGCTGGGATTATCTTGGAGACTTGAGAAGTGTTGCTATTGGTCTTGTCGGATAAGAGTGCTCAGCGAACCTTGCTTAGTCTGGTAACGGTGCGCTTTTGGCCTTTGATATTTCGGACGCCAGCATGGCTTGCCGGATAACACTACTGGTTTTAGAGGAGAATCAATGGTGGAGACAAAATGGTTTTTCTGATAATGTCGCAGCGGATGTTATAAACACGGAAAAAAGCAAATAACTAGTTAATCTTGAGAATTTTGTAAAGTGCCAAACGTAGAAACTCGAAGATTAGAGCTGTCCCCAAATTGCTCGATGTTATCTTAGTCGTGTAGCAGAATTCCTTGTGGACATAGGGTAGGGGGCTTTCTTGTGCGTGTCTTGGTGCTTAGTGCAGGAAGATAATTTGTATAAGTAGCTCGAGCAACACGAAGTGCATAGCAAAGCATATTTGTATTCATTTCCTTGACGTTGGGCCACCGCGGCGGCTATTGTACCCTTCATGCGGGGATTTTTCCATCTTTCGCACGCGCTCTCTGAGGATCAGGGAAAACCATGACTCAAAAAGCTTACCGTTAGTACTATGTGCCTTTTAGGCATAAAGTCATAGGTATATTGTGAATCAGGGCTCAACACACAAAAAAAATGAAAGTTAAGGTGACGGATCAATCTCACAGTAAGAAATTTTGGCCGCGTACCAACAGAACCTAATGGAGCTTGCAAAGTACCATACACATGCTAGAATGTGCCTCGCAAGGTTAGCTTTATCTTCCTACCACTGGCAAAATTTGCTCTTATTTATTTGCCACTAGAACCATGCTTCTCTTAGGTAAGAATCCGAAAAGAAACAATACAAGAAACACAAATCACAGCATAAATATACCAAATGTTTGAATTAAACTAGACTTCTCTCTATGCAGTGCATCATGTCCTCGATGGATGCAAATGACGCGCATGCTTCTTCTCCTTATTCAACTCCCCAGAATAACTCCCATCAGGCAGACATCCCAATTTCGGCAACGCAGTGATATACGGGCCCTGGCTCCCACAACTATTGCAGAACTGTGTTCTATCCACGACAGACTCGGGCGGTTGAACGACCCCCGAATTCCGCAAGTAGCCGTCGAATCTGATATTCGACGTAGCGGGATGCGATCGCAACGCCTCCTGCGACCGTGAAGCCTTGTGAGCGCACAACGCCTCATGCGACCGCGAAGGTCGTGTCTGCATGTCGAAATCCATACTTCCGAAATTTGCAGGCGCCTGACCGCGATTCGCACTCCTAGCCCGACTGCTCCAAGCACTCCCCTTGCCATCCTCCAACCCTGTCCCTTCATCATCGTGCAAAGTAGGGATATGCATCCACGAGAACCCCTTCCTCCCACTTCTTTCACGATCGGGAGTCTGGTTATTGCGAGGTGCGGACCCGCTTTTGCTCTTTCGGCTGGTGATTGAGCTGAGGAGGTTACGGGGGAAGATCATGGTCAGGAGGATGCGGATTGCGGGGAGGGAGACGCAGACGAAGCCGCTGGCGAGTTCGAGCTCGGTCCAGATTGTAACGGTGACGTAGTCCCAGGTGGGGTCGATGGAGATTTTGAAGTCAAAGAGGGAGTGCAGGCGGAGGATTGTGGTTATGCAGCCACTATTGAGTGTTAGTACTGCGTAAGCGAAGGTGTATAGACGGGTGACATACAAGGTTCCAATAGCAAACATGACTCCTACTGCAATCTTTCGATATTTGTTTGTCTTCAGCTTGCCAACGGAAGCCATTGGAAGGATTAAGATGATAACATCTTGTGCGATGGCGGATCCGCTGTTGGCGTACGCAATCGCATTGATATCCATGCACTTCCCCTTGATGTCTCGATCCCAAAAAGAGTTCACTGGGTAGCAGGAGAAGATAGTAATGAAGAAGATTATGAGTGTCGAAAGGGTGATGTACGCCATTACGACATGGGCGACGATTCGGAATCTCCGCGTTATGAAGATCTGGAGGTAGAACATTATGAGGGAGACTTTGATTAGACCAAGCACGATTACGTAGGTTGACCAGGAGACGAAGACTGGGAAATGGTCAGGAATTTTTTCTCCTGTTAGAGCGAATTGGAGGACAAACAATATTTTAGACACTGCTTCAGTTGGCCTGGCTGTAGGTTCCAGAGGTGCTCGCCAAAGCCCATATAAGTCACTACAATAGAGTCAGCCACACGAATAGATGCACAAAATGTAAATCTGCTTACTAGCGAGTACACATCCCATAGGCACAGCAGTCAAGAGCATTGCTGCGATCAGTATGTAGTCATCAGGCGTAATGCGCTTCGCCATGATTTTACCCGTCAATCTCAACGTAACGAAGATGACTGCGATCGAGAAGACTATAGCCGTGTAGAGTACGACTTCTCTAGTTCTGGACTCATTAGAGAGATTGCAGAGGTCTGCCTGTACCACTGCGGTGCCTGCGCTGACGTGTAAGTTTTCGTCCTTTCTTTGGAAATGCTGCACTGCGCACCTAAGCTGTCTGCCATTGTGCAGTTCGCAAGCAAGCATGCCGAGAGACTGTGTGCGAGATCCTCATTCTGGCATTGACACTGGATGTCACTAAACGAGCAGCCGCTCTCCGGAACAGTGAGAAAGAGACAGGTTATCTAACAGCGTCAGCTCTTTGCTCTCGAATGCGTCCGTACGGATTTTGATTGAGAGGGCATACTCCGCAAGATGGAATGTCGTCGATGGAGAGAGCGCGAGGATCCAGCCCATTAGCCCCGGTATTGAGTATCAAGAAGAGCAACGAAAGCACTCCCAGAAACAGTCGAGCTCCCATTATCTTCAGTCGTACGGCAGGATCCGCTTAGAAGCGAGAAAGCAATCCTGATCAGACATGGGGAAAACGAGGTTAAAGTGGAAGAAATGGAACAACGGCTGGGAAAATACACTTTGTGAACCTTATTAGATGTTGACCCGCCCCTTCGTCCAGACTCTTTGCGATACCTTCCCCTACGCTAAACGTCGACGAATCAAACTTTATGGGGCTCGTGCCATAGGAAATTGGTGACATGATAAAATGTGCCGGAGGAACTAGTATGACTCGGGATCTGCGCAGGATTTTCGGTACGTGTAATCTTGGCTGTGGCGTAGCACATTTCGCCTGGATGCTGCAGCCTCGCGAAGGCTATCTTAGGCTGTAACAGTGGTCCGGCGCAATCTCTAATGGGAAGTTTCGTATAATGGGGAGACTTTTGCGAAGAAACAATGGCTAGTCGGGAGGGGGTGCGAGTTATGACACGTGTCATTTTTCATACTTGCTGGCTTGCCACGGCCAAACATTCTCGAGAATCGTTCTGCACAATGGCGACATGTAATCAAACCTACCTTCGCAAGGCTGCAACGCGATCGAGATCTGGAGGTCGCTAAAAAGGGTATCGGCCCTAATTATAATTAGTTAACCATGTGGCACATCATCGGAAGACGTTCGCGGCAATAAAAAAGCTTAGTTGGTGCACTGCGTTTTGACCACAGTCGCCACGTGGTCGGCGGATTCCACCGTGCACAATGAGCAGCCACACGTTTGTGCTATGTGGAATGTTCGAAACGCATCTTGGCGTATTTGCATCTTGGAGAGAGTATGTCAAGCCCCTAACTCGACTGAGACCCAGTTGAGATTTTAACTTCCTGTGTGAAAAAAAACATGAATCTCTGCGACGTGTGTGTTACCAACAGGATACCATCCTCACACACCAACCGACCTGTCCCTCACTCGAAGAACACAATCCCCGTGGCTGAGCTCCTCTCCACAGCGCCCAACTAGGCCGTACCGACCATTCCTCCCATCTTACACAGTATAGGTATCAACGACTCCACTGCTAGTCGTCAGCCCGTCTCCCATTACGATCCCTACATTCGAGTCCCAGAGGCCAGGCCTCGTTGTCGGAAGGATTTACAGCGCCACAGTATTCACCCCTATCCCGCTCCTCCCACCTCTTCGCAGCCCCCTCACCAAGCCCCAACCAACACCATGCTCTGCTGGCGAACAGTCTGCGGTCCTGGCGAGCGGCATTGCAACACGCAACCCCAATTTTCCACTTACATTCCAGAATCCACGCACCGCGCAGTCCCCTCCAGCCCCCGCATTCTCCACCGTGAACAAAACAGCACTCCACGCCCGCCATATCCAACACCCGCGTAACCACAACCCCTGCTACACGAGACCTTCAGAGTGTCCACTCCGCCCAGTCCCCCAGACCCGACTACTGCTCTCGCAATCCATCAGTTGACTTGCAGCTAGCGTCGCCGTTGCGAAGAAGTTAAACAAGGGGGTTTCGGGCAGGGGCAGTCAGCTCTCCCCAACTTCAGCGCGTCATACATGTTCGCATCTTAGCAAGTGAGGCGGATGCGCGAATTGAAGCTCGTGTTCGCAATAGCGAAACCGATGTGATCACCAGCGCTAGAGCGAGCTAGTACTTTGACGTTTATCTGCAAGGGACGGGCATGTAGATGCTTCCGTCAGACGGGTATACGAGGAGGTGGGGGGTGTGGGTCTTGAGCGCATGGTTGTGTCGGTGGATGCGTATACGGGGGATGTGTCTCTGTGGGGAGATGTGCGTACGTACGGCTTGGGGCTCAGAGCGATACTCTATACCCACCTTCAGCACCTCCTTCTCAGAGCAATTCAGCACCCTGCACGTTCGTTGCCCGAGCCGCCAGAAAACACCCTGACACAAGTCCTTTATTTTAAGATACCCACGGGTCCGCGTCAGTTCGTCGCTAAGTCATTCAACCGCATCCTGTCCCAGCAAGCGTACCAAGACCAGATGTCCGGTAACGCCACGACCATCTGTGCAAAGCTCTTAAACCTGCCCGCGGAACAAAGAGCGCACGGCCAGTGGAGTTCTGCGATCGTCGCCCGCACGCTCGCTCGCGCACGGCCATGGTCATCATTTCGCTATGGTAGTGCCGTCATGACGTCGGTTTCCTCGCCCATGACAAGCAGCAAAGCTGCACAAATGGGTGCAAGGCAATGAGGGCACGGGGCTGGCGTTATAAAAAAAAAAGATTCCCATTAATTGTGTATCGACGAAAACGATGCTGTGGGATGCTCCGACACGCTGGCAGCGCCAAGAGTGCAAATCGGCGCCAAACTAATCAGAACTGTCACTCCGCATCGCCGTCCCTCCCAGCGGAATCACTCCCAGCACTCCCCTCGCCCATCTCCGGTCCGTCACGGTAGGGGTCCATCTTCTCAGTTAGCACTTTGCTTTCCTTTAAGGTATCGCTTCCCCAACCCTTATTACTCATCTCGATGAGCAATGTTTTGAGCTCGCGGACCTCTTCCCTCAACAGCCTTGTCTCCAACACGGCCGTGTCGAACTCGACATTCGGTTTGGTGGCCTGGACCTTCTTGTTCCAGCCATCGGCCTCGAAGTCGCATTCGTTGAGTACCTGCTCCCACTCGTGCACCTGGTCGTCGTCGTCTTCGCCTCTCTTCCTGTTATACTTGACTTTGTGCGCCTCTCTGGTTTCGAGGAACGCAGTGACGATGAGGAGGGGACTGTAGATGAAGCCCATGACGTAGTCGTTGAGACGCTCGTACTTTGCTTTCGGGAGCCACCATTCGAAGGGAAGAACCAGGCATGTGAGTTCGATGAGGTTGAAGGGTGCGATGAAGACGTTTTCGTCGGGGGCGCGGACGAATTGCATGGTCTTTTGGCTGAAAAGGGCCATATATTCGTCGATTGCATTTTCGGTGATGTCCTCGTATGCACTGTTGTACAGCGCGATCAAAATGTTCAGCAGAATTACCATGACCACGAAAGTAAAGATATAATAGAGAATAAGGCCGAATGGAGGCGCGAAATTGTCGAAACCTTCGAATTCGGGGGACTGCATGATGGCGTTGAGCATAGCCTTGATGACAAAAAGTGTGTCGTCCAGTTTGTTGTCTGTCATGTCCATGCCAATGAAAGCTTGCAAGAATCCGATGATGACGACGAGCAAAAGGGCAAAGAAAATGAGGGATTCGCGCATCATGACCTTCAGGACGACCAGCATGGCACCGAAGAAGCGGAAGGTGTCGAGGTAGAGGAGCAGACGCATCCAGAACATTGGGGCTGTGAATGCGAGGAAGTTGTATCCCAGTGTATTGTTGTCCAGGCGTTTTTTGGAGTCGAGGGGGGCGCTGAGGGCTATCATTCTTATGACGAAAGATGCGGCGAGGAGGCAGTAAAGCGTGCAGTTGAAGACATTCCAGAAACCGATGTACCAGCGGCCTACCTTCCAGAATTTGGCCGCCTCGTCGCAAACGAAGCCGAGGGTGAAGACGTAGAGGAGGCCCTCAACAATATCGAGGTCGCCAGATGGGTTGACCGTGTTGATGGCGCCAGTAAAAAGGCCAAGATAGATGACGGACATGCAGATTTGTACCCAGTTCTGATACTGGGGAACGCGCATGCGGTCAGGGTCGAGATGCGACCAGTAGTCGGTGTTGGTCTTGCCCTGGTAGTCGACAAAACGCGAGGGGTCTTCGTCGTCTTGCACCAGCCATCCGCGCCACAGGTAAGAAATGCATTTCTGGTAGCCCGACGATCCGATGACAGTTAAGGCATGCAAATCGACTGCGCGTTCAACGGCATTGGCGGGCACAGAGGGCTCTCCGTGGATCAGTATAGAGTATCGCTTCAGAAGCACGTCCTCAAGCAGGTAGTCCAGATCCTCCTCCTCCTCAATGAGACGCTTCGCAAGCATTTCAGCCGCCACAGCGCGGATGTTATGCAGGTCGGCATCCCACAGCTCGCACAATGCCTGGCTTTTGAACCATTTCTTCACGACCAGCAGACAGTACACGACGCATGCTCGGTTCTGTTCTCCGCCTGCCTCTTTCGCAGTTTTGATGACGGCGTTAGTAATGATGGAACTGTGCGGTTTTATGACAAGCTCCTCCTCCAATTCGCAGGGGATGACCTGTTCAATTTGGTACTTGAGGCGGAGCGCAACCTTGGTGACTTCTTTGGCATCGATGGGCGGCTTGGGGAGGTGTTCCCGTCGGCTGTTGGTGGGGAGAACTGCAGCTGTCAGTGGGCCTATTGCCATTGGGGAGTGCCAAAACAAGACTCACGTGAGCGGATCTCGTCCTGTATTCTATGGCGTCTATCGTGACCGTCTCCGCCGAAGAGCTGGCCCCATCGCACCATGGCTGCTGTGCGGAGCTATTACGGGCTTGGGAAGGTAGGGGTGTCTATTAGTGAAAGGGAGAACAACAACACGCTGGGAGGAGATGGTGACAAGAACAATGGGAGCTGCCTCGACGGTAGAAGAGGGGAGAGCTGGGCCAAGACTCCAAGACTAGAAAAGAGGAGAAGACGCGGCTTGTCGTCGTTCCAAGCTGTTGTCGCGCGCAAAGTTGGTTCTACGCCAAACAAGTCCAGCTTGCTGGTCCACATCGCCGTCATTGGTCTCGGACCTCGTACTGCCCCAAGCTCCCCGCTCACCCCTGTCGTTCCTCATTATCGTCCCCAGACACGCAAACAATGAACGACGGAATCTCAAAGTCGTTGTGAATTGATTCATGCTGCATACAAATCTACACTGGGTACCCATGCGCATCACTGACCCATGCCTCCTGCCCATAAACTCCGACATGTCTACTTTTGGTGCTATTGTCGCTATTGTGCTTCTTCAAAATGCCTAAGTATCGGCCTCGACCACGCCGCCCTCGTCGCTCGTGCTCTCGTCCTCGTCGCCGCTGACCTCTTGGTTTTCGCGCTCCTTCTTCGCCATGAGTTCCGCCAACTCGGCATCGTCGTTCTCTGTGACTGCCTTGGGTGCCATTCGGACGACACAGCTGCCTCCTGCCGCCGTGATGCTTGCCTCGATGTCTTTGATGGATTGTTCGAGTGTGGTGATGCCAATGGTCTTGTCGAGGCATTGGGAGGTGAGGACTGGACAATTAGCTTCAGGTACGAGGAACAGACGACCTTGGCATACCGTATAGCGGGGGTGACACCAGCTTGACCTTGACCTGGTTGTCGGGTGTGTTCTTCGCCTCGGCAGTGCGGAGCGCAGTCTTGACGGCGTCGATTCCCTCGTATCCGAAGCAGGTGACTGTGAATGTTAGACCTCGTACGAATTATACAGATGGTAGATATTTTATACCCTCAATGTCAGACCGGACCTTGGTGGGCTGGGGCATCAGCCTCTTGCCAATGTATGACTGCAGCTCCTCCTTGACCACATCACTGGGGAACGCAATGTCCTTCCACACGTCTGGGTTTGTGATGGAGAGCTTGAAGGCGTCGATCGAGTGTCCGTACTTCTTGTTGAGCGGCCAGCCAATGGTCTGGTAGAGGTCCTCGATGGGCGTGTTGGTCTTCTCGGCGACGTGGCGCATGATGGAGTGCACCATCTTGCCCTTGTTGTACCGCTCCTCGCACTTGACAATGTCCTCGGGCGACACTCGTCGCTTCGACAGATCGATGTAGCCCTTGTCCTTGTCCACACGCAGCACCACCACGACCTCATTCCGCCCGACTCGGATGAGCTTCTGGATGGATCTGATACGTCGTCGTGAGAGCTCAGAGAGCAAAATCATGCCGTCGATGTTGTCTGCCATGTATTAGGCCTCAATCTCCCCCTTTCGCAAAACACCACGCACCGTATTCGAGCAGCTTCACGTATGCTCCCATCTCAGCAATCTGCTTCACGTTGACCATGACGAAGCTCTCCACCTCGGGATACTTGTCCTCGTAGAACCGGCAATTTGTGAGAGACATGTTGGCGGTTGTGCGTGCGCTCGTCGTGGGGCCGGTGGGAAAGTATGAGACTCGCCGCTGCGATGTGGGCTTCTTCGCGTGTGTTCGAACTTGGAGATGAGGATGGTTTTCTGCAGTATTAGATTTCAGATGGACAGTGGGTAGCAAGCGCAGGGGTCGATCGGTTCGAGATCGGTTCGTGGGGGGTGACTGTGAGTCGAGGTGGGCTAGTTTGTAGTATTGCGCTTTGGTGTGACTCTGCGCGGCCGTTGACTCAAAGATCGATTTGTGTGCAATCGCGGGGCGGCAAATGTTAAACACTGCGCTAGTGCGGATTAGGAAACGCGCCCCTCCAAGTTGTCGTGAACCTTAACCTTACCCAAACCCTCACACCCTCCACGACTCGGGCCTCATCACGATGCATAAGATGTGACGTCTGTTTCATGCACATATTCACAATACACGCGTCTTTTTTCATCTTCACTCTCAGATGGCCATACCCATGCTCATCGCTCCTGCCAGTCACCACACTACAACACATGTGATACGAGAGTGGGTTTCGATATGGACGAATTGATGAATACCAACTCGTAACCAGCACTTTCCTCTCATTCAAAATCCAGCCAATGACTCTCTGTCAAAAGCCCCCCAATCCATCGTCAACGCAAAACGTCAAAGGAAGTATCCAGTTCATCATCATCTACCTCGTCCACACAATTCATCTTTGTCTCCGACCCTTTTCCCCCTAGAGGTTCTGACTACCTTGTTTGGTTCCACCCCGAGGAGTTGAAGCAGCCTCACGAGTCAGAGCACCAGAATAGTGCAGACCAGCACCCACAGTTGGACCTTTGTACTGTTGAACGTTGTAGGGCCCGTTGCTACTGCTTGATAGCGCTGTAGAGGGATGGTAGGCGTGTGGATAAGAACAACCCCCGATAGAACCGTGATTGCCGCTAAAATTCGAAGGTGCCTGATATTGTGCACATGAATAAGGACGAGCCGCAGACGAAGCCTGAGTCCGCCGGTAGGGCTGAGTAGTTCCCGAAGGATATCTGCTAGAGGGGTGAGGCTGACTACCGAGATGTTGCTGACTGCCTTTAGAGTGATAATTTGCAGTGCGTGGAGCACGAGGTGCACCATCTCTATGCCAGGCCCGATTCGAAATAACATTTGAAGACGGGGCGGACGGCATCTTCTTCAACTTCTTACGGACCCCGTTCGCATGCTCGTCGTGGAGGGCTCGCTTTGGGATTCTGGGAATCGGGTTGCCATGGGTATCGTAGTCTATTTGAGGTGTCGCTGGATGAAGAGATGGAGCTTCAGCTGCAGGTAGTTGTGAAGGAAGTTGAGATGCACCGGAGCAGACTGGAGCCGCGTTCACCTTTTCCACCATGTCGTCAAAAAAATCCTTCATCTCAGCTTCGGCTTCTTCTGTGAGTGTAGCCCTGCGATCTGGGGCTGAACCGTCATGCTCTTGGACATGTCCCCCTGTGTATTCCTTGATCTGTCCGGACCGTGCTTCTGGTGCTGGAATCACCTCACCCTGGGCTAGGACATCATCCGACTTAGAGATATCCGCTTGCTTCTCTATTTTCTCGAGTAGTATCCTCCGGCGCTGTTCAAGCTCAACCTGCGCTTGCTCTATAGAGGGAAGCAAACCCTCCACATTTGCAACAACCTCCTGCTTCTCCTGTTTTCCAGGGGGTGTTTGTGACTTCTCGCGTTCTGTCCGGGCCTGCTCTGCATGCATATCTGGGATGACGAGAGATTCCTGCTCCTCTTCTTGCTCGAGCAGTGTGTTTAGCCTCTGTTCGAGCTCTGCCTGGGCCTGTTCTGCAGTAGCTGGGTATTTATCGATCATCGCATCCCCACGCTTCTTCAATGGCTCTGGTGCTGCATCTTGGGCCTGCCTCAATATCTCCAGAATGCGCGATCGCTTCGCCACGTCACTTGTCTCCTCCATTTTTACTGGCGCCTCTGCCGTTTCCTCGACTGCCATTGGAGCTCGCGATGGTGCGTTGGGGATCGGGGATTCGCCCGCCATATTCATCGTCTCTGACGGATATAACGCTAACGATGGACGGACTACCTCAGTCCTGTCTTGCTCTGAGACGTGAAGCTTGGGATGTGGCGAAATGTTTTTAAGAGTTAGAGCTGCGTTGTTGGTCGACGATGTCATGGCTCCCGTGGTCTGGGGCTCCTCCAACACTATTGCCTCGTTCAGCGGAAGCACTGCAGCATCCTGTGGCGCCCTAGCATCTTTTACGATGCGGTTTGGCTCATGTAAGTCGTGTTGCTCTTGTGGAGATGCCACGGTTCCTCGTAGCTCCCGTGAGATTTGCTGGATACCACATGGCTTCTTCACCTCATTGTCTTTCCTCAAAAAAGATGTCGAATCTCGAATCTTCCTCGAGATCCGTGGGACATGATACGGCTTTGGCGTAACCTCTGGGATGTCTGTCTCCATAGACTTGGCCTTCCTCAACTCTTCTTCTTCTCGCACCTTCTTTCGCTGAGACGCCTTCTCCAGTCCCATCTTTACTCCTTCTCCTGCCATAGCGATGATCGCCAACAAGGGAAAGGTGAAGACATCCCGGATCGGCATGACCACATTCGTAGTGACAGTCTCATCTGAGGTGTTGATCTTGACATAAGAAGTGTCTGAATCATAGCGCGGGGGCGGAGAGTCTTTGCTCCATCCCCGCGAAACAGACTTGATCGTCGAAGGCGGCGTGGGCGGTGCACCCGACGCACGGAAACCCATTGTCGGTGTCGCTGGCTGGTGCAGCTTCTTGGGAGTACTGACTGACGGCTCGGCGTGCCTCCTCGGCGTGCAGACTGGCGTCTTGCCAGTACATTTGAGGCGTACGATCAGTCCGGTCTGTATGTACTTCCGCTCCCCAGTCTCTGGACCGGTGTCTCCAGTCGGCTTGAAGTTGAAGATCCCGACGCGGACAGCCCGAGACCCTTTCTTTGGAATATCTTTTTTCGGCGAGCCGGTAGGGCTCTTCGTTTTCTTCCGTGGAGACGGTGTCTTCTTCTCCTCTCTACCATCATCTCCACTCACCTCGTCGTCTAAATTCTCATGATACCATATCTCCTCCCCATGGGCCTCATCCTTCCTCTCATCCCTATCATCACTCTTCCTCTTCCCCCCAGTCTTCCCCACATTAAAATCCCTATCCATAATATCCCAAACCGTCGACTCACTACGAACATCCACAATGTCTTCATGTCGGAATACGCCCGTCGCATACCGCCAGTCGCGCGCTCGTGGAATGTGGGAGCTGTTGCGCTGCGGGCGCGACGAGCGGAAGAGTATGTCCTCTGGTTTGCGGATCTCGGCGTCATAGCGGCCCATTGTGGGTGAGCACTGCCACAGCCGCGGTCGTAGTTACTAAGAGAGTATTTTGCAACTTCGTTTGGGGAGGGTTTGCGGTTGTGAAGTTGAGTGAGGTTGAGATGTGAATGCAGATGCTGGTTTGCAGATGAGTTTGCGCGCGCCGTAGCGACGAGAGGGTTGTGGAGTGTGCAATGTTTGAAGAGGTGAGGGTTGCAAACAGGATTGAGGGTTGAAGTTGGAGAGGTGGAAGAAGAATTCTTTGTGGGTGACGATGGTTGAGGTGACTGAGGTGAAGTTTTCGCAGTGCGAAGGTGAGAGTGAATGAGTGAACGAGTGAACATTCTCCCAACTTCGAAGTTGGGAGAATAATTCCAGTCGTCATCGGGGAATCTAGAAGCTCTTGGTGGGTGTTTATATCTTAGAGGGTGGGTATGCGTGAAGTATGCGTGGTTGTGGCAGTCATCTCATATTGGTATCGACTATGGGCGTTTCAATTCTCGTCGCTTTATTGCCTAAGTATAATACACTAGACCTTCATTCCTTGTGTTTATGTTCAGACCCATATTCCCACTAACTGTGCAGTCGTTCCATCCGTCAAAATATCTTCACCAAAGCTCAAGAAGTTCTCAGTTCCATCCCGAGGCCAAAAGGACCACCCAAATTCTGTATAGCCCAGCTGTACCCGCCAAAAAGGTATTTCGCACCCCTTTGTAAAGTTTGTGGAGGGACATGTGCGTCAACTCTTGTTGAAATCATATCTCTCTGCAGCGTCCTGCCTCAACATTACTTAGCGGAAGACATTCCTGTTTTGGTTTAGATAACTTAAAGTGCCTCTCTCACTTTGCATAGTTGTCTAATAAAACATTACAACTTGAACCTTGTCACGTGATCTACTACTATAGTATGCATCTCTATCGTTATGGAGCTCACAAGGGTGCGACCGGCGAGGATCCACCATCCTCTCTGACTGTAGTGTCGATATTCCACGCCTTTCCCACTGCAGTATTGACGGTTCGAGTGCAGGCTGCGCTCCCCCGAAGTGCCCCTCCTATATGCCAGAGAACCCCAACATACGAGGATTCTTCCCACGTAACCAAGATAATCGTATAAAGTTTACAGTATAAAGTAATAGTTTACAGCAACACACTTCCACAGCTATATCCACCTCTAACATGAACCCGAAACATTACATACCCAACCCCTCCACACTAGCACGTCCAATTTGTATACGGCGGATACCCGCAACACACACCCGCAGTTTCCATGCAACCGCAAGGACTTTTGCAATTATTTCCACTGCACGGTGAACCAGGACAGCCCGCAATATTCGTGCCACAGCAGAATTTTGCTGAGCCGCTTATGTCCTCGTAGCAAACGTTCGGTGACTCGCACTGGGTGTCGTTGGTGCAGGCTTCGCCGGCGCTTCGAGTGGATCTTCTATTAGCGTGGGAGAGGATGGAGTACCCGATGGCGACTCGGCGAGAGAAGGCGTTATTATTGATGAGGACGTGGTAGTTATTGGGGTAGGGAGCGTCTGACTTGTGCCAAAGACGAGCGATGTGTATTTATCAGTGTAGGGCGGTAAGAGAGAATCCACCGGGGTCTAGTACGCGACATGCACTCAGCGGGGTTTGATGTCATACAAGAGGGACATACCGCATCGCTCGTATCGCTCTGGGTCAATGGCGTCGAATTCGAATGTTGATTGCGATTAAAGGCAAAGTAGATAGCAACTACGACTATCGTAACCGCCAATAGGAGTAATATGGTATTCCTTGTAGTTTTTTTGGATTCTTTTGGATCGAGTACTTCCCGAAGTTCTGGGTATCGTTGAACGAACTATTGGTGACGTTCGTGTTTTTGTTGCCGCTGGTTTCAACTGTGGCACGGTTATAACTCATTTCAATCTCTGGAGTTAAAGGCGGAGCTCAGAAGTATATAGACCTGTGAAATTTTCCAGTAGAGAAGAGCACAGCGTCCCACTGTAGATTAAATACGTGCTGATAATATTCGCAGGGTGCATCGGGTCCTACCAACGATACCTTCATATTTGAATTTGCCTTCTCTGAGTGTAAAGGGGCATTTGCTCTGATCGATTCATGTGGAAATGGCCACTTGTAACTTCGTACGTAGAGATCAGGGACTCTATTTGTCAGGCGCAGGAAGGACCTAGCAGTAGTTCGTCCATCACTGATAGCAGCTTCCAAAGCACACGTGCCGGGAGCATCCACAAATCTATCTTATCAATTTTAGGTACTTGAACGGCGGAGGTAGAGGTGACCGTCAGCACGATGTGCTTCAGACACCTATGGCTCTAACATGGCTTTCCCCATGAAACCTATCAGATTTCAAAATTGATATGATTTTGAGACAGGAATGCACAAAACGGCGACACGGGATATACAATTATGGTTTTTACGTCATTGTGTAACACCCAAGATGTGCCAAGCATGCACACCAGTCTTCCTCAGTCTTCCATGCACGGCTTAGGTACTAACGATAGGCTGTACCCCCACAGCCTCGAGTGTGATTAAGAATGATTGGAACAATAAAACCAATGAAAAATCGAAAAATAAAGATTCAGCCCTGCTTCTAGGCAGGTTTAGCCTTGCTTAGCCGTGCATCTGGAGCAACTTCTGGTCAGCGATTTGACACACGGAACATGGGCGGACACCGCCACAGCGCTTATTTCATAATAAAGGGGGCTGCCAGCTGTATCTATCAGATCATGGATGTGGTATGAGGACTAGCAAGCGCGTCCCAGATTCTTGCGTACAACCACTCTACTTTCCAGGTTCTTATTAAACTATACAAGCAAGTCAAGGACGGCCCAGCTGTGTTGAAGCAGCAGCAGTTCAACGTGCGCGTTCTCCTCACTACCGTTGATAGCCTGCATAAGCGGCCTACGCCAGTACAGTACCCTCTCATGAACGGACTGGATAGCGTGCAGAGGCCACTGTGGCAATTGGCTCGTAAATAGAATGGCTAAGAAGTGTAATTTTGTACGTAGATTACATACAAACGATCATTACATTAACATTGCTTACGTCACCACATCACTACTTTGTATTTCTTCTACCTGCCTTTCTCGCTGCCCAGCAACGGTTTCCCTTAAGGCTTTGTGTAGCCATATGAGCTTATTAAAATGTTAATTAACATATAAGCAGAACGAGTTGTGAAAAGGATACATATATTACCTAGCAAGGTGGTTATATTTTGGTGTATTCGATTCCAGAGACTTCTGCGCACGGACGCATGGGCTTACGCGCTATCCAGCCCGTTCATGAGAGGGCCCTGTACATATCCTCACCACGCTATTGGAGCTGTCGAAACTTGCAACCGAAGCGCTCTAACTCATTACGCAGAGCCAAGAAACGGGCTTTTTGGGTCTTCGTTGGGTAGCCATACGCAACGAACCTGCACTGTCAGCGATATTCGCTTCGCTCAGAGAGTATAAGGATATTTTGCACCTCACCATCTCGATCGATACTCGGTAAACAACTGAAAGGATACAGGATCACTCTGAGACCATGCCCCTTTTCGGCTTCGTAGGTCCCGCTAACCTCCACACGAGTCCCAAACCAACAAACCTCCAGCTCAGAAATCCTACAGGGCCGTCACGAACAAATCCAAAGGGAACAAGAACAAGAACCTGAACGAGTCGGCAACGGCGAAATGAAGGACGGAGAGCTGCGCCGAGCAAAGAGCGAAAACGATGGAAATAATAACATCAACATGGTGGGCAACACCACGGACGTGCACCCCAATCAATACGACAAATACGACCAACCTGCTGCGCAGCGACAGACACATCAGTCAGCTGAACTGCACCAAAAAAGGCAGCTCCCCCACCCATAAGTCAACTCAAACCGCCAGCATAATCAGTTCAGCTGAACCGATCCAATGAAGACTGCTCTCCCAGTACCCTGAACAAGATCACAGATACGATGGGGGAGCGGATGAGCATCGCATAAGGGGATCGTCGGGGCAACAGACAAACCGGGCTGAAACTTCTGAACTGAGCTCCTAGTCATCTCCCACCAACTCGGAGGCTCCTCTTGCCGTTAGCTCGAACGTCACTGAGGACTGGTATCACCATGTCGGTCGTAATACTTAACTACCCTCACCTCGTGCCGGCCCTGACCCAAACGATAGGAGTCGGTAGGGAGACTGAAGGCGTATTGAAGTTGGGACAAGGTTGCGGCTTTGGGGGCTGTCGGCTGTACTAAGCTTGGAGTAGGAGGTATTTTGGTGTTCAAGGGTTAAGAATGAGGTTGGGATATACCTTATTGTTTTTTTAAGCGACTATCGCTCTTTTTTGAGAAGTTAGGTAGATCTACTTGCTCTGATTTAACTTACAACTTTATTATAACAATCTTGCTCCGGGTTAACATTAGTTACTTTAACTACAAAAACATGCCTTGTCTTTGTATTGCGGTTAGTAACTACTCTATACCCCCTCCAGCTAACACAAAGATAATTGGCCCCCTTATACGGCGTAGTCCCCACCCTAAGGCCTTTCTCCTTCTATGATTCAGAGTCAAAATCTCTACCTTGACCTTGCTAGGCTAGAAGTGCTCCTGGAGCAAAGTGCTATCAAAATCTGTGTGGTATTTAATAGCTTCACCCAAAACGAGGCATTACATTCCCATTTTGGAGCACGTATGTGAGACTTCTCTGCACTATATGATTATAATTATGGCCCGCTCGTGTTGCTTGACATAAAGGGGTGCTCTGGAGAGCCTCGTTATTTTGCAAAGTAAAGTTTAACAATCAGTGTCACCAGACACAGGAGACTCGACATAACTCTCTCATTGCCAACTCATTTACATAGGATGCTATCTCGTTCGCACACATAGAAGCTTGGTAGGAATTGACGCCATATACTAAGCCAGCTATTCTAATCACCGTACCTGTAACTGATGTTATGGCACCCTGTAAAAAGTACTGGTGGCGCAAAGCGATAAAGCCGTTTGAAGAAGGTTGAGGCACAGCAGGCGAGGTTGGAACAACGGCTGGCGGAGTCACATTTAGAACCGTGCTACCCGATGATGAATGTGCAGCCAATGAATTCCCTGATCTTGTCGACTGCGTGGCTGTTGAAGACCCTGAAGGTAGTTGTCCCAGAGCTATGGAAGTTCCGGGAGTGGACGAGTTAGCGTCTGTGCGCGTTAGCAGAAGATCAAATCTTGGAAATGGCGGATCTCATATGAGTATAGTGATAGCTACCGGCGAAACCAGTTCCCAATTCAATCTCTTTATGATGCTCGAAGTTTTGCTGGGCTACAGCCTGTTCCTCAGCCACAGCCCAACATACGTGATGAACGCAAGCTAAGCGTCGATTCACTCTATACGAAAGTGGCTGTGCTATGAATACCTATTGATGCCTTATTTTTTTTAAATAACTTTGTGATCACAGATCTATAATCTTGGCACTTTCTATAATTCAATAGAATGCGCGAGACAAACAACTTCACGGCTTAATAGGCGGAATAAGTAGTAAGTACTAGGAGGTCAAAAGAGAATATTGTTCACTGCTTCCAAAGCCTGCCACCAGTGCTAAGCTTTTAAAGCAGTGTTATTAACTTTAATTTCCTATACTTCTCTCGCGGTTCAGTAGGTCTCTGCTTCACAAGATACATAGGACTGATGCTTAATTCCGAGGCAATTGGAAGGTTCACAAGGAGGAGAGTTGACGGTGGGGCTTCTGTAGTTCAATATGTTTCCGAACAATAATTCAACACCATATAGAGAGTAAGGGGCGAAGCTCAACTAATTCTGCGAGAGACTAACAACAATTTGATTTGGATAAATAACTCTAAGCACTAACCTACTATGTTATGATAACTGCAAAGAAAGACAGTAGAGAGCGAGATCCTCCTTAATTATATAACAGTGTTCTCCTTCCTACAGCCTTAATCGGGGTGCTCACGATTCTTGGCCTCCGCAAAGATGCAACTAGTCCGATCACGGCCACATGACTTCTACTGAGTCACCGCGCCCTCGCGCTGTGGTCGGAGGCTTCTCAAGACACTGTCCTTCACGCCCTCATCAACCATCCTGTATCCTTTCTTGGTCCCTGGTGCTCTCCGTGAGTAGTATCCGTAACAAGCAGGAACACTACTTGTTCCTTGCGCTAAGTCCTTCTGCATTACAGTGAGTGAATTGAACAAGAATGAAGTGCATTCCACTAACAACATCCCAGATCCTTATATACTCTTCTCTTCTACCTATTGATCTTATATATTAGTGCTGTTCCCCCATTAGGTGCTGGCATAATTCATGTCCGCTCACATAAGCAAAAGAGGAAGTTGAGGTTCTGTAGATACCTGATGCTGCAATATTACCCAGGGGAGAAGCGCAACTTCCTGCGGTGTTTTAAGCGGAAACAACGACCATGTTGATGAGAGCGCTCGTGGATTGTCTGAAACTCGGGGACTAAAGACATATGCAACAATGCAAAAGTTTCCATAGGAAAGTTTATTGCTGATTCATGGTTGTGCGCTGCTATGCCCCACAAAGGGTGGCGTGGTGCAGGATGTAGACAGGTGCACATGATTACCCGATACGTTTCATTGTAGTCATCGCACAAAGTGACCCTCAAGAAACAAAAGAAAATAGTAGTGGACCGATGATTGGCCTAGGATATTAATCAAGATGCTTTTTCTAGACCTGAAAATGGGGGGGTTCTCGTGGTACATTGATATTCTCCGCTGATCTAGCAGTAACACCGGTAGCAGTGATTTCAGTAGTAGCAACCATCCTCATAGTAGCCACAACCATCCAATGACCCAGAGTGCCACTGCAGTCGCTCGCACATACGCCCTTTTTCCTTTCCTCGAGAATCCACTGCTATCCTTTTCACTGACGCTCATCTCATCAAACATGTTAGCTAATCCGGGGCTAGAGAAACCCCCCTCAGGCTCCCTCATATTAGACTTGCCCATCGCCCTAACCTTGTGTCAGCGAGGAGCATCCCATCTCTCCGACTTAATTCATGCGAGGATCTAACTTACGATCCGCCGATCCACTCATACACTGTTTTTGGCACTCTGAACTCGAGATCTTCCTTAACAAAACTTCTGAGCCACTTCAGATTCGTCATATCAAAAAGCCACACATACGGTAAGCTGTCACAAACAGGAGCGTTTCTATTACCGCCGAAAATAAGCATCTGCTTTTTACCAGCAAGGCTGCAGGCAGACCCATAATTAGGGCGCGAACCCTTGAAGACTTGCGCCCAGTGAAACTGGGGAAGGGACAAAACCCATATGTCATCATGGATTTCTGAGGGTGAGCGGCCAGAGGAGATATATCTGAGAAGTTGTGAGATAGCTGGAAATGGAGGGATGAGGTGAATTACATGTGATAGCTTGTATTATCTGGAGATAAGATTGGTACGGCACATGTAGAAATGCGGGGTTTAGGGGTTCGGCCACTGGTGCGTTGTTGGTACCAAAGTCCATTGGCGGTATTGTTTAACGAGGCGATGTCAAAGATGTGGATGATATCCAGCGAGACCTTTACTGTATTTCAGTAATGATCAAACTCTTGGCGTAATGTATTACCATGGTGCCCCATTGATCAGTGGTCACATTGTTTTCGTGCCTTGTGGCGCCTCCGAACAAGACCAAACCACCTCTCCTTCCCAGTAGAGGAAGGTATTGAAGAGTGGCTCCAACTCGAGCTGTGGAGCGTGCTAAATTCTCTGTACTGACCGAGCGAATATCATTGGTCTTTGTGTTGATGATAGTCATCTCAGGATATACCAACTTGCTCGTTCCGTCGCTCAGGATGCCATTGAGCAAGAACACGAGGTCATGCTCAGGTGCTTGTGCATATAAGGCATGCATTGGCGCATATGTCATTCTAGGCATCTCTATCTTAGACGACTCCCAAGAGTTACTGTTGTTCGACAATGTCCACACTTTATTCTGGACCGGCGATGAGTTTATGGGAAGGTCTACAGGGGCGTTGGGTATAGCGAGACCGCCTCCGTATATGTGGAAATTCCCATTGGCATCATTAAATATACTGCTGTCGACGAGGGATGGTGGTGGCCCGATCGTTGAATTGGGTGAGCTGATGAAGGTCGTTGGTTGGTCGTCATTTAAGATGTTCCAGGAGTAGGATACATCGAGCTTTATCAACTGGCTATCTTTTGATCTCATTAGTGAACGTATTTGTGATACAATAGTTTGCTTGACCTACCGTACAAATAAGTTCCATTGAAAATCTTTTTATCTCGTACTCCTCCATAGACATAGATTGCATCATCCTTCTTCACGACTACGTACTTTGACATTAGCTGGCTCACGGTTGTATTAGAGAACCTACTTGAATGACCAATTCGCGTGCAGAAATACTCCATCGGAACAGAGGAATTATGCGAAGATGTCAGTGCTAGACCGACACTGATATGGCGCGCAAGATTTGGGATTACTCTCATGGTAAAGCAACACTATCAAGTTTCGATATGATATACAGTGGAAGAAGCCTCCTGTGAAACGGAACACTTCAAGTCTGACAGCTTTCGTTTGGAACATGTGTTTACCGAACTTGGAATTCAAGAGCCTCAAAAAAGGCAAACGATTTCGTTCAGCTTGATCCAACGCTATATATAAGGCTGCCAACCTTACATTCACTACCCCCACATCAGTATATCTATTCCCCAAATTGGCCCGATAACAAGCACTTGATATAGACAAGGTAGAATTTAGACTCGTCTTGTACGATTATTCGCCACCACCAAGTCAGCAGCATCCACCCCCATCATGGCTGAATTACGTTTGCGTCAGTGGGGTACGGTACGGGCCGCGTGGGGCTAGATTGCGTGAATTAACATAGCGGTTACTCTGCATATGATTTTGTGACCGACAGGAGTGGGTGAGCAGAAATTAAGAGGGTGTGTAGAAAAATAAGGTTTCGTCAGCTCGTCTGCAGCCACCATATTAATATGACCGTTGATTGGCATATCAGCACATGAATGCATTTGCCACGTAAAAGAGTGATGAACCCAAAATTAAATACGAGACAGCTATTATGGTTAGCACTCCACGACTAATTGATATTTAATCAATACTCCTGAGATTGTACTCAAGACCGCATAACAATTTTTGAGAACAAGCCGGACGCCATGCAAAGGTGCAGTTACCCACTCCTATAAATGCGCCTAATGGATTCTAAGTCACACCAGTTCTCAAGTAGTCTATCCGCCGTCTCGGGGCAGTTTGCCGTCCCAGAGCAATGCAACCAGACCAAGTGCCCAGACACGAGTCACAATCCAACCAAAGTCTTGCTGTTCAAGGGTATGGAAGGTCGTGTTATCGTGCTGGCAAGGAGCAAGGAGGCATTTCGAACTTCGAGAGAGCCCTAGGCCTACATGTCCGCGGGCTGATACAGTGATGCTATCACTGCTACACCTGCTGTTGTTTCTAATCACTGCTATCTTTGCTATCAAATTTCCAACTGTCAAGGTCAAGTGCTTCGTTATTGTCGTAAATTCACTTCTCGCCGGTTCACTAGGAGTGGCTTTCATAATCGATGTGGCTACAAGGAAAAGTAATAGCAACTTAACATCAGATGTTTTGGTTACTGACAGTTTGAAGAGAAGAAACTTGACCTCAAGAGAAGCCTGATCAACACCGTACTCACTGTAATTTTGACGATAGTGGTCTTGACAGTAATGTACAGTCAGATATGGCACCAGGGTCTAAATGAAGTAGTGATCAGGCTAGCAACAGATAACGTAGTAAGTACCTGTTTTGCCCCGAGATACAGTTTTGACATTTTAGCGTACTCCACAATTCCCAGCCGTCGCTTTCTTCCAGCGGCAGAACGGGGCGCAAGCCAACATCCAGCCTGGCGAGTTGAAGTGCTCTTCCGGTCCAAGAGATGATCATGCTATCCAATGTAGCAGCTTATCAATACCCGAAGCTCTTCGTACGGTTTCATGTGACTGTGGAGATAGCTGGCCAGGATTGGAAAGGCTGCAGCGCGGGGATAGTACAATGATGTGGCTTTCGAAGAACACAACATACTATGGCATGATTCCTAGTCCGAGTACTGTCTCAAAAGGGGCTGGTCATTTCCTGGACTTGCAGCTTTTCTTCATATGTTAGCCACCGCTGTCTTAGTCGGCCTTCATAACTCTGTTGACGCGTTCGCAGACAATACCACGGAAGCTTACATGAACAGCTCGCTTACGCCCGCGCCTGGGGTTTGGATGGCGATATATGACCCATCGTACGATATTGTTCAATTAATGGCAGATGGTCAGCTGTATACTGCCCAGATAGATGCCAACAGCCATACGGTCGTGAACATTGGTCTCAAGTATTATACATACCTCAACAAGACCTCGAACTACAAATATGGTCAGTTGAACAACTTCAAGGCCTCGTCAAATCACCTAGAAACTAACCAAAGACTTCAGATGTGACAGTCTCAACACGCCAAAATCTTGACCTTGTCTGCGACATTACAACTGAGAGATGGTGGCCCTGCCATCTCACCGTCGAGATGCAAATCCCTAGCACTCTTCGGACAATAATTAAGGAGGAAAGAAGCCAGGACTGGTCAGTAAGTGTGTTTGATATCTGGATGATCAGTAACCCTAACGTCTCTAACGGTTTTGTGATACAGAGAGTGGTAGCGGATGCTGGAGCCTATTTCGCTCTAATTCAGTTTTTCAGTTGGATAGCTTCGGGCATGGCTTGGATGTAAACCAGAGAGTAAATGGATTTAAGAACCCAAATTACAATTATGTAGAGTTAAGTTCAAACAAATAACTATTGTATTAAAGTACCTCGCGGGCAAATTGCCCCACTTTGCTGAGAAAGCCAACATTAGACGCACGCACCTCACAGTCACGATACCAACACATCGTTATTCATGATGAATATAGCCGCTTCATCGCTACTCTTTCTGGGAAGTCCTACTTTGCACAAGAGAATCCCCCGCTTCTTAAAGCAGATTAGAAGTTACATACTACACTCGCCAAACCGAAAAGTGCCTTCGATGCATTATGCCGCGACGCCACGGTACAATTATTCCCACGCGAAACAGCCCTCTAGAGTTAACCACTATATCCTGTCACCGAAATCCAAGCGCTATAGAACCCGTCGTTCACACGAGTGGTTGTCAAGGAGGGGAACACAGCAGAGGCAACAGCTCCGCACTTCCATTTGTTTATGCATGTGCAATGGGTTGACTCGACATCAAACATAGCTACCAGCATCATCAACGAAGTTGACGGATGGATATGCACTGTTGAGTTGCTAAAAGTTAAATGCCCTGTCAGCGTAATAAATGATCTTGGTTTTGAAGCTCGTTGGGAGCTGTCGTTGGAACTGTGGTTTTGATAAGCTGTCAACTATACCCGAGATGAAAATTCCGCGCAGGCAACTGTACATGTAGCTGCCTAAAATATGTATCTCTACAAGTTGTACTAGCTATTTAATGCACTTCTTCTTTCGTTAACTCTCATCACCATGGTCATCAACTTCATCCGCGTAAGTCGCACGGAAGTCCTACGGGCTTTGCATCTGGCACGCAAGTACCTCTTGAATACGAAAACGAGCTTGTGATGGACCTCTGCAACCATATCACATCCTACGAATACAATAACGATGATGATCTGTACTTCTGGAGCATCTTGAATGCGCGATAAATGAGCATTGCTACGGAACCCTTATAACAGGGTTTCTGTCCCTACAATAGACTTTTACCCCTAATATAGGGGGATTAATAACCCCTGCGGAGGGTTTTGCTCCCTATAACAGAGTAGTTGAAGAGCCTAATTAGTGTTTTATACCCTAGTATAGGGATAAAAAAGATTTGTTTACTCCTACCTTAGCAATAATAAGAGCTACTAACCAAGTGCCTATAGAAAAGTTATAAATCTTACCAAGTGTATTTAAATAAGCTATTAAACGTAAGTTTTAGATAAGCTGTTATTGCAATATAATGGTAGGGAGTTTAAGTAAATATTCATTTTTAAGAAAAATAAATCTAATTGCTCTGTAGTAGGCGTAGCTACGTAATCCTACCTCCTTCGCTAATTCTTATATTGTAAGCACCTACGTTACATCCCCAGATTCACAAAAATTAAGGGTATATCAATCCTAAATCCTATTAACCTCACGCGGTATCTTTTAACCACGCGACATAGTGCGGTGGGCGGAGAGTGTCTCAAGGTACACGCTAAGGTCTATGCCCTTCCCCCTCGCTGGGCTTTGCGAACACCCTATTCAGGGGGTATGAGTAATAACCGTATTTTAATGTTTGGAGGACCTGTAGTGATCGCACCGTGGAAAAATCAACCACGACTGGAATTATTGCTCGCTTGAGGACTCAGACTTGCAGATTTCAATTGGGCTGGGCAAGCCTTTAGAGGCGGTTGAGCTAAGAGGGCTCACTGGTATGACCATTGACGAGAAACTAACGGAAGAGAGCGGGGACTTGAACAGGCTATAACCACGAGCTAGGCTTTAGCTGATTTAGATTCCATAAGATGAGCGGTAATTAAATGGGATAGTTTCTTTGATGAAAAATGCCAATGTTTTCACGTCATTGTTCCTGATTTGCAATGAACTGTTTTTTTCTCGGCTTATACTTACTAGATGAAACTTCTATCTTAATATTTTATCGATCTGACACTTCTATACTATCCTTTGAGACGCATCTTTGCACCCTTCTAAAAATTGCTTATTGTTTAATCGCTATCACTATCATCGCTGCTGCTATAGGAATACCCACCACCATATCCACCCGAGGAGCTGGACGAGGAGCTGCTTGCGGCACTACTGCTCTGGTAATTATGGTTATGGCTGTAATTATTGCTAATTGGTGTTGATGTAATAGGAGTGGGTGGCGTGGGTGAAGAGGGGGTATATGTGGACTCGACACGGGCTGGCTCTACAAGTGTGTGCTCGACAGGTGTAGGCACGATAGATATAGATGGCGGAGAAGTGGAAGTGTCCAGATCGTCGGCTATCGGAGCTACAACAGCATCGTTCTCTTCGGAGACATGACCAGAATTCTTCTCTGCAGGTGATTGTAGAACCATGCCTGGGGTGTTAAGGTAGTCGCTATCTCGAGGTAGGCTCGGGTCATCCGTGTCATTGCGCTCGCTCCTGTCCCTTTCATGATCTTTGTCATCTTCGTTCAGTTTCGAAAGTTTGTTGCTCCAACCTGCTGGCTCAACCGCGCTGTACAAAGGGATGAGAACCGGAATAATGGGCTTCTTAATGGCTGGTAGTGGCATCGCTGGTTGAGCATTAGCGACTGAAGGTGTGCTTGAGATCGCGAACTCATCCTTCCAATCGGAAGCCGTCGAATCTCTTTCTTTGGAAAGCGCTTCGATAGGATCTAGGACTGAGGAAACTCTCGCAAAGACCGGTAAGCAGGCGGCAGGTATAGCAGTAGGTCCAAAAAGGCTTGTCGTCACAGGTGCCCTCTCTCGCTTGAGCCTGGTTACTGTAACAGCAACGACTCCCGACACAACTAAAGACAGCAGTGAGATAGCTAGATGAGCCGTTGGAAGCGTGGCCGCGGGCCAAGGCTGGTCCTGCGTGCTGGGCGTTAATTTGACCTGCATAGAAGATTCTGGCACCATCGCAGCTACTTGCGTAGTGCTTTTGTCTTCCAAAAAAGCTTCCATCGCCAGAAGAAGAGTCTCTTGCTCTCGGATATGCGCATCGATTTTTTTGGTATTCCCCTCGAAAGCAGCGTTCAGTAAATTGAGGCTCGTTTGAACCTCGTCCGAGGCTGCTTGCTGACCCTCTTGATTAGCCAGCTTGTCCGCTATGGCGTCCGCAAGGTCTCCCAAGTTGCTTTGTAGGCTTGCGAGACCTTCATCCAGTTCTCGTTTCAATTCTTGAATTTTCTCCGAATGTTCGTCATGCTCTAAGCTATGATCGTTGGCAGACTGCTGCAATACCTTGATCTGCTTGTCAAGCTCCGTAGAAATACCAGCTTCTATGATGGCATTGACGATTTGAGCGCATTGTTCAGGTCGCAATGGCTCGTTAGGAAGCTTTTCGATCGTTTTGCTAGGCACCTAGTCAATTATGTGATTGGCAGTTGTAAGGTTGCAGAGACTTACATTACGTGCAACGACAACAATGTGTTGATGGCGTTCAACGGCTGCTCTATCTCTCGTCGTAACTTCTCAACCTTGCCTGAGAGGTCTTTCAGCGTGTATGATATCGTCTTCTGGGCTTTTCTGAATCGAGAATCATGGTCCTTCCCCGCCGCATCTAGCGCCTCTGTGTACTTGTCTAGGAAGGTCTTGAACTCAGCCAATGGCTTTTCGATCAGCTGCAATAGTTTCACAATGCCCTTGCTCGTATCATCATTCTGATGTCTCTCTAAGTGGTCCTCTAGCTGCTGAATTGTCGATGCCAGGCTGAGAAGGAAGGCAACCTCTGAACTGTATTTCGATGACGCCCCACCCGCCGATTTGAAGGCGCCCAAGATACTTGCGAGCAGCTTTGTGCCGGCGATGAAATCGCCAATTGAAAAACCGAAGGTAGGCGCGACCATATTGGAGAAAGTGAGACGTAGCGGAAACGGTCGCAAGGTCAAACAAGGGCAACTGTTTACTTAAAACCATCTCATCCGTAAGGCTGAACATCGTAACATTTTCGCTTCTGTACGGCTGAAAACGCCCTGCGCACCATTCAACGCCCGAAACCCAATAGGTGGGCTGAGCGAAAAAGCAACACGACAATCTCGTATTCAGCAAAAATTCAGAAGAATAAAAAAATGAAAAGATGATATGAATTCGTTACTTGAGTGTTGAGTATCGAATCAAAAGAAAGGCTAACACAACGTCCATCAAAGATCACCATATTCCATTGCTCAATGATCGTGATGACCGGATCAACTCTATCGAAGACATTACCAGCTAACAAAACGCAGCCAGGAAATATGCACAGTGGGACCGTCAGCTGTAATTTTAGTGATTTATCACAACAAACGATAACCGTGCTGTGGCAGTGCAAAGTAAAATAATTACAAGACGATAATTTATCTTTGCAGTAACAAGAAAGGAACGGCAAAAAGCATAATACAGCCTACAAAGTGGAGCGAGGCAAACATGATTAGAATTTCAACTTGATCTGATAGGTACTCTAGAGACAGGAGGGTTGAGTGAGAGCTGATCAGTTCTAGATAGTCTCTGCTACTCAACTTGTCACTCGTACACCATCAAATGAGGCCAGCCTTCGAATGAGTAATCCCGCGTAGCCCAGACTAGGTCGAAGCATACTCACCATAACCCAGCATACCACGCTCTTTAGTAATCCTCTCACCAGCACAGGAGCTTAGCTGAGGGAGTGTACAGTAGTATCATATTAATAGTAAGTAAGAAGTATGTAGGAAGGATGCATGTCGCCAATTCCGCAGAATCCAACCCAATGAACCCATCCAAAAGCATAATATGTGTACAACCCAGTCCTAGGCACGAGAACGCTGATATACAATTCCCAAAATCAAACTGCTAAAGGAGATGTCACAACAGCCGGCGACAGAGCCCTTCCCTCAGCTGCCTCTCCACTCTCGGACCTATCCGTATGAGCAGCCCCGTTCATCCCAGTGGAGGCCGCAACCTCTGCCTGATTTTTGGCCGTCTTCGCCCCCTCCTCAATCCTGAAATCCTCATTTAGTCCCCTTTGGACCTTCTCAATCTCATTTTGAATCGCGAGGACCCAATGATCCCTCTCCGCCCTACTGCGTGCACGGAACACCACACTCCTACCCTTACTCCCAAGCTTCGCCACCCTCTTCAACTTCTTCCTCTTCCCGTCTTTCGCGCTCTTTTCGCCCCCGCCCGCGCCTTCTTCAGCTCTGAACCATGATTTCGACTTCCCGTGCCAGACGACGAATGTTGTCATAACGTCTTCGTCCGTAGATGTCCAGCCATCTTCTAGGTAGACCCGGGGCAGGGCGTGGTGGCCAGGTTTGTTGGCATCGAAGGTCTGATTTTGGTAGAGAAGATCTGATTCGGTGAGTAAGCCGGAGTAAATGTAACAGTCCTTCAGGTCCAGATTTGCGATCCTCTCGTGATGGATATGCGCGAGTTCTTGGCCGGTACTACCCCTCAACACGTCCTGGAATACAAGCAGAGTACCCGCAGCCAAGATGACACTGCAGCGTGTAAAGGCGGCGTGGATTCTGGGCTTACGATACAACATCCCGCTCATGTGTATGCTACGACAGCTAGCAATACCGCAGAGATTGTATAGTAGAGGGGATGCGAAGGATTGCGTGACTTCCCATTTCCGGGCGAACTGGCCAATGTAGGCTTCGGCTTCTTCGTCAATATTGAGTGCGGTCAGGTTCTGGCTGCGTGTGGACTTGTAGAGGGCGATATCGGCGGCTGTGCGGTTTCTCCAGTACTTGGAGAGAGCGCGAAGGTGCTTAATCCATTCTTTGCGCCGTGGTTTGTCTGCAGCTTGTAGTCGAATGATCAAACCGTTCTTTAGAACGAGTTCAAAAGTGCGGTCGACGTCTAGCGCCTTCGTCGCACCATCTTCTCTGTTCGTGTCGTCCACATCATCGTCAAAATCGACGTCAGAGCCCGATTCAATATTTTCGTCAACTGGTGATGCGCCCATTTTGGCCTTACGAACTTTGACAATGTTGGCAAGATTCACATAGCCGTCACAGTTCAGGAGATTCTGTCCCTTCCGCTCAGCCTCATCTGCTGCGTCTACATCGTGAAGAGTTCTACTCTCCGCTGTATTGGGATGTCCCTTGGTAAGCCACTCGATGTGATTGTCTTTTAGTGGGTACGGATCCACCGCCCATGTATCAGGAGTACACCGGGCAATGTCGCGCGCAGATGGAACGGCCGATCGATTGGACCCCACTAGCTCTGGTGGCGGTGGTGGTGTAGACTTTGTGGGACGCGAGAAGATAAGGTACTGGTCGTGCGTAGAGAAGTACAGCTGCTTGTGGTACATTAAACCCAATCGCTTTGCTCGTCCACGTTGTCCGGTAAGACGAATGAGGAAGCCTTCGACTGGTACTGGCTCTGTCAAGGTCTTCTTCTTCTTTTGAGTTACTGTAGTCGTGGGGTAGTGTGTTTTCGGCCGGAGCTCCAATTCGTGCGACTTCTGCATGGCGATCGTTCCATACATCTTACGCTCGTTGGCTCCATGAATCCACTCAAGGCGGTCGTACCGTTTCCAGGCAAGACCAATCCGTTGATCCTTGACCCAGGAGTCGAGGACGTCTGCCCATTCTGCTGAATCCTCCAACTGGTCTAGACAACGTTTGATGAGATTCTCAGCAACTGCTTGCTCCTCTTCCATAGTTCTTAGAATAGCTTCCTCATTGTCCGAGTCGGTAGCATCCTGGGCCTCATCTTGTGACACTTCCAGTTTCTTAAACGGGTCGGTCAAGAGCAGGCTTACACTAAGATCGGGAATATTGACTTGCAGCTCGGAAGCGCGGCGCCAGCCCATGATATTTCGCAGGAAGGTGTACCACTCGACAGCATTAGAGGCAGTGCGAGCCTGCATAATGAAGATTGTTGTGCCTCGAGACGCGGGCATCCAAACCACTACCGACTTGTCGAGGGACGAGTACATGTTGACTTTGGTGATCTTTTGGCCCAGTGGTATCTGAAACTCGGCACGTCTGGTAGCATTTGCTTGTTCGATCTCCGGGATGACCTAATATGTAGCGTTAAGATATGATTTCGATAGAAACACATTAGACGTGACTCACTCTAGTCTTGTACATCTGCAAGACAAAGTCGGCATCGTCGGATATGCTTTGCCTACAGACGACCATGTACTCTCGCCACTTTTCCTTGACACGGGAATCGATCTTCTGATTTCCATTCTCATCAAAATCTTCAGGAACGTCCTTGCCAGCGGCATCAACGCGCACAAGCATGCGTTCCATTTTGAGGACCAATCCGTCCTTAAGTTTGTGGCGTCGTAGTCGAGTCGAGGCGCGTGCAACAGTCATCTGCGCAGCTTTCGCCTTCAAATGCAATGAAGCGCGTTTGGAATCCTCGGGGATATCAAACTTGACGAGGTTCCTCAAACTGGACTTCGTCCTCGATACCGCTAACCTTGCCTGTCCTGGTTCGTCTGAGCCAATGTGCGACCGCTTCGTAGCCCTTGCCAGAATACCTCTCGCAGGCGTCTTGGTGTCATGTTCAGCCTGCGTCTCACTCGTGTCAGTCTTACGCAACAACGATGAAGTTGACGCAGCATCTACCGAGGGCTGTCCAATAGTAGAACCTTCCGGCATACCATTGCTGCTCTCCGCGGTTGACACTGGCCGTTTGCCTAGTCTCTTCTGTTCTATCCCCGCTTGACCAGTAGAAAGTTGTGAGGCACTTGCCTGGTCCTGCTCTTGACTCGATGTCTCGTTCGATCTGGCCCTGGACGGTCGAGATTCCGATGCCGTGACGAACGACCTTGTGCTCGATCGGCGCGTTTTCTTCAGATCGGTGGGATCGAATTCGGGTTCCACGTCTGCGAGATCTTCCTCTGGCTCCGAGGGCGCATCCACGAATTCTTCATCGTCGTTGCTCGTCATGCCATCGTCCCTTTGCTTCGATCCTCGAGGAATTTGAAGGGCGGGAGCTGCCCCTGATTTGGCGTCTGGCGCACCATTTTTCCCATTGGCCTGTTCATTCTCCTCCTCGTCCTCCTCCTCGAGCACTTCCGGTTGTGGGAAGCTGTGCTGGAACAGGGCGGAGGAGCTGGGACCGTCAATGCCAGTCAATCGACGCTGTTTCGAGCCTCGACGGTCTGTAGAGGAAAAGGTCGCGGTGCGGGACGAGTAATTGATGTGAAGGTGGTGTTTGTACCAGTCGCGCCGGTTCGACTTCAGCCATGCTTCCTATGTATGTTGTATGAGCGTAGAATATCTGGTAATATCTTGGGTGTGCGTACTGGGATGGGCCCTATGAAGAATCGCCGCGAGGTGAGGTGCAGGTGCTCAGGCGTCGAATGTTGCTGTGAGAATATTGTCAGCTTATATATTGCGATGGTAGGGTGGAACATACGCACCAGCCTCTGCGCTGTGTATGACTCTGGCGACAAATTCGCGATATCAGGCTGCTGGTGCCATGACTGTGGCCGCGTCTCGGACATTGGGTGTGTTGAGATGTCGCCGCGGGGGTGACGTCTGCTGTCTCGTGGAGAGAGGTCGAGTTAAGGCACTAGCTTGCACAGAAACAATACATTAGGCACACAAATAACAATAAACACAAGACAGAATTGAAGAAAAAGAGAAGGAGTGCAACGTGTAACTAGAAAGCAGGATCGTCGCCGTCGCACAGCTCCAGCCAGCTTGAGGAGGTGCGCTCGGGCTTCCCCCGTCATAGGCAGCGAAACCTGGCCCTAATCCCGGTGCCAATCATTGCGACCGCCATCTAGATCTCAACACCATGCATAAACGAGGCTGTCGATGTTCACGATATTTTGTAGGGCATGCTCTGCGTCCAAATCCATCGCTTCCCACTACGACGAGCGACGGGTTCTTAATTGACGATGCCGAATCTAATGAAATCGATGCACTACTGTCAGGCGCACTGCGTTCGCGCCATCTTGAAGGCATCGGCGTTCCCGTATCGCACATCCAGAGGTGTACATGCTTTCCAGTTCCCAGCTCGAGCAATTGCAAGTCAAACTACTATAGTCCATCTCCCTTCAAGATGTCTGCAATCGATTGCATCCCGTCGTTTCTATACAATATTGGCAGGGCAATCTGCATCGCTAAAACCAAGTCAACTCTTGGTCCATAAGCCAGAGGATCTTCAACACTGGGTCGATGAAAAAGCAAAAGAGAGCAGGAGAAGGGAACATCAGCGAAGGATGCGAGACTCCAATCCACCACATCGAGGCAAGTATGCATTATGTGATGCTTTGGAGGGCGTGGAGAACACTCTCGACGTGCTGGATGATGTTTGGTGTGTATTTGACCACGATATCAAAGAAATGAAGAGCCGAGAAGAGACTATTAACTTGGACGAAAATGGAGCGCTATGCGACGCACTTGATATGTTTAGATATGCTGTTGTCGGTTTAGGCGAGGTGATCGATGAGCGAGTCCCTGTGGTTATGAGCAATGTGAGGGGCAAACTCCAACGTACGATGTTTACACCCCCCATGACAAGTATGCTTTACATTATGCACTGGAGAATATGGTTCACATCTTGGTAGCTTTAGAAACCGTTCTATTATTGTTCGGGCACAACATCATGCGAACGAAGCGCAGTGGAGGGAGCCTGCTCCAGATAGACGCCACAGAACTGAATACCGCTACATTACGATTCAGTAATTGCGTTACTGAGCTAGGGATATGGGTGGAAGAGCGCACAGTACACCCACCTTTGCCAAATCCAGTGCAACGAGACCACGATCCCCGCTTCAACTTCGACCAAACATCCACAAAGCAACCTATCAGTAACACCTCCACACAGACGGCACATCGACGCTACGAGTCCTTCTCCAACCGAGACATTCACATCCAGACGAAGAAGAAAGCTCGTTAAGCATAGCTATCCAGGCCTTGGCGATTACATGCGAGGACTTGAGTGACGCGATGCATATGTTGCAGCACGCAACTCTAAGTCCGGATGAGATAGAAATTTGGCATTTGAACGAATGGCTAAAGGAGGTGCCCAGAGCACTTGCGAGATTGGATGTGTGTCTATTTGTTTTGGGAGAATTTATTAGGGCTTGGGCCCGTGGGGAGCAAGCGCATGGATAGGGCGATGAGAGCATTCTTCTGATGCGGTGAAGTAGGAGAGTTGTTGGAATCGACTCGCAGCCATTCTGATGGCTAGAGACTCGATAAACCGTAGATAGAACCAATAGAGAGAAGATTGGTGGTGCCAACTACGGCAATCCTTTGTATTTTCCTATGAGAGAAGAGTGATACTATGGTCCCGCATGCTTGCTAGTACTATGATACAATTTTTCAAGATGTTGGTGAAGGAGTGATAGTGTCCAGTTGTTCGATGCCTCCTGCTACCGCAGCAGCCTGCACCTCCTTATCCCTATCCCATGAGCCAATCCATCCAATCAGATTCTAGTACCCGAGGCACTGAAATCCTATTGGTGAGGCTCTTTGCCACCGCGCACTAAGAAAGGGTGGTTAACGGATGTGGAAGCATAAGTGTTTCGATAAGTAGGACTAAATGCGGAGGCGGCCGAGAAGAGCCGAGAAGGGCTGAAACGACATGATACCTTGAACTCTAATTGATTTTCCCAAATGAAAGAGAAGGATAGAATTAGGTGTGTTGCCCTCCGCAGAAGACTGGCAGGCAAACGAGCAAATGAAGGAAGAAGACTGAACAGTCATCCCAGCCTCACAAAGTCTTACTGTATCTCCTATGGGTACCTTTACTATATTGTTTTGACACTCGCCTTTTGCTTCAAAGCCAACAATACTCATGGAGTAAATATGGATTAGTGATACTGATCCGACGACTACTCAGAGTCGATACGATCAGCACTGCGCCTTGCCACTCCTGAACTACCCTGAACCTACATATCAGTTTCAACCCAAAATTCTCAATATCCTTTCACGAAAGAAGCAACGGTTGAACGGTAAAGGGATGCGGGGAAGTAGGCTATTGAACATATGATAAATTCGTTTCGTGGAATAATTGCTTCTGTACGGCTCGCGCAGAACACAAGAAGAAGAAATACGAGCGTATTTGTCTAGAACATGGATTGTGGTTTTTAATCATCTGCACAGAGTTCTTCATCAAGGCCCTGGGAGCTGCTATGGACGAATTCACCCAAGTCATGAAGGATATGTCATGATATCGCCATACCAACAACCAATCTATCTCCTTTTCCCTCCCTATCCCTATCTTTCAATGCTTCGATGTGGTTTGGGATGCAACATCCAATTAGTAAATATCCAGGAAGATCCTCGTTGCAGAACGCCACAAAGTCGATCATCCGAGGCCGTAATCCACAGAATTTTGGCAAAGATGCCCGAAGCGGAATGTTCGAGATCGGATGCGCTGGTACCCGTTGATGCACGCAGGGATGGAAGGTTTGTAAGGGCAGAGCTTGTGCTCTTGGCGACTCACGGATTGTGGGGTGAACAGGTGTTTGTAGGATTTAACTGTATAAGTAGTCTATACAGGTCCTTTATTTCCAGGTTGGTTTTTGTAATGACTGTGTAGTTGCATTAGTGTTTAATAACGCTAGTCACCTGTTTATAGGAGGGCCGTGTATAAAACTGAGCTAGGATGGAGTATAGCCGACGCCTAGCCCTCTGGAGCGAGTCAAATGCGTAAATATCACGCTGAGGTGCAAGCCTTCCCTGTATGCGCCGCCGCTTTAGGTGCCGCCTCGTCTGTGCTCGCAGAGGCTGAGAAACGTGGAGGAAATTCCTTAATGCAAGAAGCTCCCCGAGTCGTGCGACATGCTGCATCATCCAGCGTGGTACGACGCAGCCGTTCTGAAATGAGTTCGGACACATCCGCGGGGAACCGGACCACGTTTCCCCGTGAACATGGCCTCGTATTATCTCCTATTCGAGCCAACCTAGCCCCATACACCGCATCAAGCAAAGCTCCGACTACACCAATGGCAATCACACCCATTGCGTAACTCAGCCAGCCCTACAAAGGAAGCAATACTGTTACCAACGCTATGTACCGTTCGGCCTCACTCGCCGCATCGATATTGCTTTTCGGTCCTAAACGAACGTTATTCTTTTGTCTCACGCATTTGGTCCCGTCTCCGGCTGCGGAAGCATATAACCCAAGCGTGAGAATCATGTCCCATGCCAAATTGTTCTCGACTCTGACTCCATCCCCACTTGTCCCGTCTTTCTATTTCGCGCTTTATTTTTTGTTCGTCACGGTTGGGAGGTCCCCTGAGCTATGGCTACTCCTAGCAACCCGGTTCTGCACTCAGACACCTCGCTAAAGTACCTCATCCCGGTCCCTATCTTGACGGTCATTGCGCTGGCTCTTTGCATCGTGCGTATCTGGACGCGTGTGAAACGCACACGGAAGCTGTATATCGATGACTGGCTCATCGTCGTTGCAGAAGTATGTTGCGTCTGGTTCTCCAGTATGGGTATATTGTTAATGGTTTAAATAGGTCCTCTCACTTACGAACTTCGCGTTGGCTTGTGCTTCATTCGCCCACGGATGGGGCCACCCAATAAGCACCTTTACTCCAGCTAAAGTAACAGCCACGCTGAGATTACAGTTCGCATCTGGAACCGTCTGGATAGTTACTCTTTGTTTCGTTCGGTTGTCTATTGCCGCTTCATTACTACGATTCGGCAACGACCTGCTGTGGAGAGGGATCTTGTATAGCCTCATGACCTTTCAGGTCTTCATCTCATCCGGTTATTTCATCATGCAGTTTGCAGCCTGTTCTCCGGTTACTGCACAATGGGAGAATATACCAGGCGCAAAGTGCTGGCCTGTCAAACCAATATTAATCTACGGGTGGATCATTGCCGGTATGCATACTCATCACCTTCCTAAGGTCATTTCTGATTGTGCCTAGGAGTATATGTCATCATGGACCTCACTCTCGCCCTCATGCCAATTAAGCTTATTCGCAATCTCACCCGTCCCTTAACTGAGAGAATACTCATCGGCATCCTCATGGCTACGGGCTTGCTCGCCACTGGCGTTCTCTGTGCTAAACTCTCAACCTACCCCACGTTTGGAAAAGGTGATCCTATGCAAGCCACTGTCGCGCCTGCAATGTGGACAAAGCTAGAAGAATTATGCGGTATTATTGCCTCATGCCTGCCAAGCCTCAAGGAGCCAGGTGAGAAAGTCCTACGCAGAATCGGCATCCTTACTACAAGAATCCACAACACGCTACCCAGTTTCGTGCATTCTCATCAAATAAGCTTGCAAAATTTCCCAAAAGATCATACAAGCGACGGTGAGGGGTCACAGTCACAGCTAGCTAAGGACGATGTGAGCAATGTTTCAGTCTGTGTCTATCCCGAAAATTCGAGCCTAAAGAAAGCCGAGGGAGACAAGAGGTGGGAGGTGGTATAAAACATCGACAGTTGCGATCATAGCATCTTGGATATCATGGGAACTTCATAGTGTTTGTGGATTTTTGTGTTAGTGTATTGGAGGCATGGGGCTATGGTGTTTTCGTTCGGGTAATAAGGCTTGCAAAAGTGGTCGACTTTCGCATTGGAGGCACAAAACATCTAACATATATTCTTTCAGGTCTTGAGTATGGCACAACTCGGCAGGTATCGTGGATAAGGAGATGTTTATTGAACTTGAGAGTTGACCAAAATGCCGCTCCTAACTTTGCATTTTGGGTTATGATTTGCAAGATTTTCAGCAGAGGTATTATAAAAGTATGCCAGGTTATTTTTAGGCTTCATACGAACGCGGATCCTAGTACCTTGCTTAAGTATTGTGTCTTTAAGGTACTAAAACATTTGACTTACGCGACAATAACTTAAGGCTGATGCTAGCATTGTTAAGGTACTCCATAGCCTTCTATCAGATATTCAGCCAAAGTCTCTCATGGTGCACTATGATCTCATTTATCAGTATTTTTTTGCTTCAACAGGCATCGCGGCCGTTGCAATCATAGCAAGTTTGTTCAAAAAGAACGCGGGCTTTCGTCATACGCATTAGCAATGCATGTATCAGCTTCAAATAAAGGTTGCTACTCAGCTCTTTCGTCTTGAGAGTGCACCAAGTCGGAATATTGTACAAATTGAAATGATATGCATGTCATTATAGAGAATCGTTCTCCCGTGTTGTATGCATCATATCCTATATCCTATAGAATTACGATCATCTCCTCTTGATACTCACCCCGCATCTGAGCAGCCACCGCCTCACCATCCATCAAACCATCAATGTAGCATTCACCAACATATCTGAAGCTATTCCCGGAACGACGCAGAACAACTGGATAATTTCAACCGTACAAAATTGCAATTGTATCACCAAGCCGAGTCTCATCTGGCGCGAGACCTAAGAAGCCATTCTGGGTTGTAATAAGTGTCCGACCAATTATTGCAAGGCGCATGTTATATGCATGATCGGTGGTCATTTCGTATGGAGAATTTCTCCATCCATCCTTATCGAATGAGCTACGAGCACCACGTGCTGGGTGACAATGATAGCTGCGCATATTCGGAAAGAAGTCTTTGAACATGAGACCGAAAATGGGAAAGTGGGCGTTGGTTTGTCGGAAGCGGTCGAATATTTTCCATGGATCAATCGTCATTGCATCATTGCTTTTGGTTAGCTTGGGCATCCCGAACGTCCAAAAGTTTTCCATTTGAGAATCCCAAAGATCTGGTCCATCGAGTTCGTCCCAGTTGATCCAGTATATGTTTGTAAGATCGCTATCAAGTTTTCCCAATCCATGGGCATGAAGCAAAGTACGACAGAGGGCCCACTTTAGTCCGGCTCTATCCTTGTACTGACCAAAATGATTTTCCTTATGGTCTGGCCCTGGATTCGATCTGGTGACTGTCCGATACGGCAATGTTTGTGAAGATAGTGCACCGACGCAATCAACCTCGCCAATCTGAAACCCTTTGCAGGAAAGCTCCATTCCGTCATGCGAGATCGACCATATTGGTTGTATATCAGCACCCGCCACGCGATTACGGAACCATCGGAGGTGATAGCGTTTGAAAAGAGTAGTCCAATCTGGTCCCCAGGTTGGCAGATTATTTTGATTTTTAGATTCGCAATACGAGAGCAGCGCGTCTAATCGACTGCAGTGTCTCAGCATAGCTGTCGCAAACTCCACGTAGACTTCCTCCTTGGTCTTCGAATAGTTTGGTTCATTCAATGCTGCAATAGGTTTCGGCAGTAAGCCAAGAAGACCATAAATCTTGTCTCTTGGATCTTTCACTTTTGATTTGCGTGCAAGGTCGAGCACGGTTTCCAGATCAGTATTGGACGCCTTCAATGATATAAGTCTGTGAACATTATAGGCCGTTGAACATAGGTCGGGAAAACTTATCCCAAAGAAGCTTGTGTTGAGCAATGCTGTATTCGCTAATGTTTGGGGAAGAGTCTCTGAAAAATTCTGACAGAAAGCGGATGCGTTGTGAAGTGTCTGTCGCGGGAACTGCCGATCGCCGCACATGAATAACGACATGTTGGAATTCATCGCAAGTTCTTGGATGATCCACATTCTCTGGAAGTAGTTTCGGGACCATAGCCTGAATACCGACAACCAGAGTGCCATTAATGGCCTCTCTGCGCTGATCCATGTTAACAGCTCTTGTTCCGTGAACTGGCCAACCTGAATATCGGAAATTTACGTCATAAAGTCTATCGCTAGGTCACTCTCAGCGTCGCCTGGACCAAGCCAGGCCACAATACTGAAGGCCTCGGCATAGATACGCTTCATCAATCGTACTTGATGATTTTTCTCGTCAGACTCGTTGTTTTGGTTGATGCATAGTCCATCTACCCAGAAGCCCAAGCCAGCGCGAGCTTCGGGAAGACGTTGCAGATGCTGCAGTAGTGCTTCCAGGTTCGTGGGGACTAGAACGATGATATCGTCGACGATGACAATTTTGTCACAAACATCCGATTCCCAGCAATATGAGATAGCTTCAAAATCACCCCACGTGAATCGTGGCGGAATGGAAGCTGTATCATCCATGGAAACTTTAGATGTTTCGATCATAGCGTCTAATGAGTTTTGCGAGGAGACTGCTCGAAGAACAGGCGTGCGTTGTGGCATATTGGGCAATCTTGCTAAGTTCACGTTCATTGTATCCACGAGCCTATTTGAGTTAACCATGCCGACATAGTATCTCCAGGCAGCGACACATGTTCGAAATGCACCTGCGTCGAGCCAGGGTTTGGGTGAACGATCAGCCTGAAGCCACCAACTGGTGATGTGCGTGGCAAGATGCTGGGATCCCATCTCCTTGAAAAAAACCTTCGTATGCGGGCAAAAGATCATCCAGAGAAACTTGTTCTAAAGTGCAATGAACGAGATTGGGATGTTGTGTATCAGCCGCGTCGAGGAATCTCAACACCCTGATTTCATGATTGGAAGGATCTAGGCCCCGGTATTTGTAGGTAGACATAGTCCGACGTTCTCTCTGTTCTTTTGCTGGCAGATGCCTTGGCTCCAAACCAATAAAGACTTCCAAAATTGAAGTCGCAAATGAGGATAGAAGGACTCAAAGTAAAGCTAGGCTGAAGCGTGAAACTAGAGGTCCACTAGCAGGAACTGCGCTATCCAATCATGGAATAGCTTCGTCCCCACTAACTAGTCACCTGCAGCCTTTTACAAAAAGAAGTTGGATGTTATTTGCACACTACCTTCTGCTCTTTAAGCTATATAAATTTCAATTTAAGAAACAAATAAATGGTTTTGTAAACTTAAATTGTAGAGCTTGCTGTGCTATATATTCTAGGTATCCAAAGTTAGTCAATAGCTTTTTCAATCCGAATAGGCTTTAACATACTTATTCTTTGCTTAATGCGAAAGCATTTGTGTATATTAAGGAGTAATAATCTCTCCCAATTATGTTCTTTGCTTATTTTAATGACTAATACTTATCCTATACTTCTGTCTTACCTACCTCAAACACTTGATACAAATTGACTTCAAGTCAGTTCTATTCTGTTTAGAATTCATACTATATGACCTTTTCTACTACAACGATACCTCCTCAATTATTGGCAGACCAACTAGATCCTTCTTGTTGCAGTGCATTTTCTTACCTTCATAAACCTAATCAACAATGAAAAACGCAAGAAGTACTATTAATGCCGCTAAAGGGGAGATGATCGCTCACCAGCAGCACTGAGAGATCATTTTTCACCATACATCAATCCGTGCACGCAGCACTCCCCAAGCAATTAACATACGCCATCGCGCGTCTCGCTAGTAATAATAAGAAAAGGCACGCCCCCATCATTGAAAACACAAACAGTATCACCAACTTTTGCGGAAGCTGGTCCAATACCAGCACGCCCTTTGCGTCTTGTGATAAACTTCCACCCTGAAACGTTTTCTTGAAGTGCAAGAGCGTAGTTTGAACCTTGGCCTCACTTAGAAGGAGTGTTGTTAGTCTTGTTTCCATCATAGAATTGTTTGAGGTGAAATGTTGATAACACTCGACAAAAAGTTTTATATGATGTCTCAAGTTCTGGATTCCCTATTGTCACCGCCTTCGGATACAATGCGCCTGCAATAGCAATCTTACACTGGAGGTTTGGCTCCTGGCCGTACGCAACAAACGCAAACCATGAATTATGACTAAGGTTGTCGGTGAATTGTGCAAGCCACTTAGTGCCTTCCCTAAATTTACTCTACTCCTCGATGGTAGAACAGTGTGATTTATAGTCAAATTAATATCTCGCTTAGTTGTGTGAGGCTGACCAGTCGTCCATGGCCGAGGAAGTGAGACATGAAAAGATTCGACATGCGGCTGTGCGTGACGTAGAGTTGCTGCATTCTTAATTGACTAGAGATCATAATGATCTGGATCTTCCCGGAAGCAAATCGGCTAATTCCATTTTCTGTTTATTTCGGGCATCACATGATCACGCGTTGGTGGCGCTGCAGTCGTGTTTCCTCTGCTTCCGATGATTGGCGGGTGCCTAATTGATCAGGCAGCGATGGGCCCGAACGCGCTTTCCTGCAGCGTCGCTGCCTGCCCTAAACTGCTTTCGCGTCAGCTCACATCACGTGCCCGGTCATCACCATTATCATGTAGGCTTCTGCGGGGCAAAGTCTTGCTGTATGCATAATGCTCTCGTTTTGAATGAGATACTTAAGAACTGTCTCTTGCTGTCTCTCCAATTCTTATCTCATTACTTTAACTTCTTATCTCATTGAATTCTACAAACACACCTTATCGTCGCAACTACATCACCAGTACTTCAAATTTTGAGCATTACATTTGCCATGTCGAGTCCAGCTCGGAGCTCGGCGCTCATCACGCTTCCGTCACTCCCTGTCAGCCATGATGACTGGGTTTCGTTCGTCGCTGCCCATCCGGACACGCCTCTGCATAAATTACTGGCCCCTTACAAAGAGTATGACTCCAAGCTCCGCGAAGTCTTTGCTCAACAGCCCGAACACCCTGCAATTAAAAAGTCGAATGTGGTACCTCTCTTCACAGGACACGAGCAGGAAGTGCGGGTTCGGGCGCGCAATCTAGCTACCGAGTCGAAAGCGGAGCGCCAGCGCTATCTAATGCCACTGAGCAAGGCTGACCGCAAAGCTGATGGTGCTCCAGCTGTCGTGCAAACTATAAAGGAGTTTCAGACAAACTTTCAGCTGTTTTCTGAATCTTCTCTTGTAGACATGGACTGGTCCAATGTTGTGGTCGCTGGTAGCGCCGTTGTCACTTCTTTGCTTCCAGTTCCGACTGCGTACAACACCTCGAAGAGGGCCCTCCGGGAGTATTACCACCAGAAATTGGCACCAGCATCCGACGTCGATCTGTTTCTCTATGATCTCACCGAGGAGCAGGCGATTGAGAAGATTAAGCAGATTGAACAACGCATCCGAAATTCCATTTTGGCGGAGACCACAACAGTCCGCACAAAGAACGCCATCACTGTTGTTTCACAATACCCTACGCGACACGTGCAGATTGTGCTGCGTATCTATCGATCTATATCAGAGATTCTTACTGGATTCGATGTCGACTGCTCTTGCGCTGCTTATGACGGCGAGCAAGTATATGCCAGCCCACGTGCGCTGGCCGCGTATATGACTCAAATGAACACGATTGATCTCACCCGTCGCTCGCCGTCGTATGAGAACCGCCTATCGAAGTACTCGCGTCGAGGATTCGAGGTTTACTGGCCGTTACTGGATCGCGAGCGCATTGATCCTACACTTTTCGAGCGCTCATTTGGTCGCACTCTTGGCCTTGCTCGACTTTTGGTACTAGAAAAGTTGCCCAAGAATACGGATCGGGAAGCTTACGTCGACCAACGTCGTGCAGAACGTGGCAGACCAACTATTAATCGATACGCTACGCGCAAGCTCAAGGGCAACATGAAAGACGATCATGACGATGAGGTTGCAGAATGGGTTGAGACTGACGAAGTCAGCGATTACCACACCTTCACTATCCCGTACGGGCTCAAGTATCATGCACGTAAGATTGATAGATTGCTGTATGCCAAGGATCTGCTGCTTAATGCTGAATGGAATCGACCCAAAGATCGAGAGACGACGCTGCACAGACATCCAGCATTCTTTGGGAGTGCGGTCGATGTGTTGGGTGATTGCTGCGGCTCCTGCCCGAAGCCTGCCACGACAGAAGACCAAGACATTGTGGCCGAGGAGGGCAAGATTTATGTGTCTGGGGATCTTACCTTTATTAAAGATGACCCTGGTCGGCAGGCCATTGGGTCCTTTCATCCTCTTACCGACGAGGATTGGACCGAAATGGCATATATTGGTAACACTGCAACACTCTGTCAAGCAATTGTTGATGGAGATCTTGAGCAGGTGCAAGATTGGCTGAGCCAAGAAGGAGCAGATCCAGACCGGAGAGACTATACTGGGCGTACGCCGCTGCATCTGGCAGTTTCGAGCTCGACTCCTCAAGTGGTCCAATCTCTCATCGATGCAGGAGCTCGCATAACATCTCGTCTATTTGACGGCAAGACTGCTCTCCACCTTGCTGCTATGCGCGGTGAAGCGGCCATGGTCAGGGCGCTCCTCATTAAGAGCGAGGCCAATGAAGAGGAGGAGTCACACAAGGAGAAAGACAAGATTCGTGCTCGTAAATCAGCCCAAACTGAAGATCGGGAAATGATGGACGTGAAGAAAGGTATGTATAAACCCCTACAGGAGTTGCAAATACTCGGAGCACTTTGCGTAGTTTTGCATCCCGCGAAGGCGTTTTGCGGTAGTCCGCACTTCCCTATTCCGGATTCAGCATATACTAATGATGTGTTTCAGATGTCTCAACAGGTCAATCACAGGCGGAAGAGAATGATCTCAAATCAGATGCTGGCAGCAGCGAGGACGACGACATTGACATACTTGATGATCACACCGAAAATGTTGATGCCACAACGGAGAACTCCATCATCAAGATTGAACGCAACAAACCTGAACACGAGGCCATGCCTGACGCTGAGTCTAAGGATGACCCTGACATCTACGACGTCAACGTCCTGGCTTGGGACGCTCCAGTTTCCGCTCTTCATCTTGCTGTTGCCAATGGTCATACGGATGTGGCAAAGGTCCTTGTTCAGGAGTTTGGCGCCGACATACTTCTTCCGATCAAGCTGGTCAATGACTACAACAAGTCTGCGCGCGCAGCCATTGTTCCTCTTGTTCTAGCTCTGCAGCTCTCTCCAGATAAGGCTAAAGAGATGACCAAGGTGTTGATCAGCCTAGGCGCCTCTCCTGCACAAGCTGATGTTGGGCATGTCACTGCGCTACATTACTTTGCTGCACATGGAGTCGATGTGCTTAGCGCCATGATCTCAGCAGATCGACCTGCAGCACAGCGAGCAGTCGGCCATCTATCTATGTCTGAGCATCAGTACAACCCATCGGCTAAGAGTGTCATCCAGTCTGCTATTGAAAGTAGGGACGCTGCAAGCGTGGACGTATTATTAGAGCTTGGCTCAAAGCCACAAGTTGATTTCGCCGCGTACATGACCTCATTTAAGAGCAAATGGACACCGACGGGGAACGCTGAGCACAACGAGAAGCAGTTTCGACAAAGCTATCAGCAACCAGTGTTTACCGCAGTGCATTGCGAGATCCCATCTATGGTCGTGAAGCTCCTAGATGCAGGCGCCGACGTCAACAGTCTCACAAAAGAAGCCTGGAGGGCAATCAACATGGGCAATTTACGCTACAACAACAACGCGACGCACAGCTTGCTTGATACCGTCCGTGAAAAGATCGAGCAACTCCGTGCATTTGTCCAGACAGGCAAGGCCGAGGGCAATCCCCACCAGTTTGGCGCCCAACTTGGTGGCCATATGAAGCGATTTCCGCCAGTTCCAGTGCAAGCTGATGCAAATTACCTTGAAGGTCATGATAAAGAGTCGTACGCTTACTGGTCGACATCGAAGCAGATTCAACAAGCCAGACTTGAGTATGAGCGGGACCTCAAGAGCTACGAAGAATGGAAAGTGGCATACAAAGAGCCCAATGGAACGGCAGAGAAAAAGGCCGCAGTCATGTCTTTGCTCGCCGATTTCGAAGCCCTGGAGTCTGAAATTGTCAAACGAGGCGGAAAAAATTTCAAGGAGCTATATCCGGATTTCAAGGTTCAAGAACAGCAGCGGTACGACTACCGTGGTTACGAACCAGAGCCACCTAAACCCTGGGAACCACGACTTACTTTCCAACTGCCAGACTTGACTGATGGGCGACGAGCTGGCTACATCAAGCTTTTCCAGGCGTGCTGGGATGCGGATCTATCAACGGTGAAAGAGCTTACCCTAGCAGTATGGGGCGAGAAAGAGAGCCCGCTCAAAATTGCCGTCCAAGATTCAAGTAACTTTTCACCATTCTCTATTGCAATCCTGCGTAACCACCGTGATGTTGCGAAAGCTATCCTTGAGATCGCACATGCGCAATGGGCGCCAGAAGTGAAGGTGGGACAGGTCAAACACAGTGTACAACAAGTCAGTGAAGATGATGGCTCACCCGACGGGCATAAAGATGCCATCCAGATCTATTCGGAGATTGTGGATGATCGATTTACCGTGGAGAATATTGGAGAGGTTCAAAGCCAGATTAAGAGCAACGTTACACCGTTGCAGCTAATGTCTTGGTCTTGTCCGGTCTCGCGCTTTCTTGATGACGACGACGTGTCCATCACCACGGCCACTAATTATTTTGGCACCTATTCTAACTATGGCAATCGCTACGGTAGAAGTCAATTTCACCGAAGGACTCGCGCACCAAGGAAGATACTCAAGGACGCTGCAAATGGTCGCACTTACCATGTCGAGTCGGCGCCCACCCAGGAGCACTTACAAGAAGTCATAAAACCCGGAAACCTGTTTCAGCTTGCCATATTTTTGGATGACCCGGAGCTTCTTCACTTCCTGATAGCCATGGGCGAAGACTGTACCCTCCAGAATGTTAATATCTCCGACGAGGCCACCTCGACCTTCTTCCACTTCGACGAGCAAGATTTCCTTTATGCGATTGGACTTGGCAGAGTGCAGCTCTTGAAGGAGATAATTAAGAGGACTGGGGCTGGTATTCCCTTAGATGATCTAGTCAAGAAGAGCGGCGTGGGAGTTCCTGAGAAACCAAAGTACTACCAAGGCCTCTCTGTGCATGGCAAGAAGCGCGCCGACTGGGCTAATGCTGGACGGGATACGCAGTGTGAGCCAGAAGGAGAGAAACATCCACCATTGCTTCATGCTGCACGCCTTGCAAGCCAAGATAGCGTGCAGTGGTTCCTCGGCGAAGCTGCATTGCATTGCTACTCAGAGTTTGCAGACAACCATCGAGATGATGTTCGGATCCAAAACCTGAGCATGGCCAAGGGAGGTCTTGAGGCGTCTATCACGAAGTGGCTCAATCTACGTTCTCACCTCCTGGTCCACTGCGTGGTTCTTGGAAAAACCAACGAAGATTCCTTGCGGCTACTCCAATACCTGTGCAAAACATATCCCGAATCGATTCACCATAGGTCTGCTAGTGGGCTCACGCCTTTACATCTTGCCTTTTCGCTGCATCGCATTGAGATGACTAAAGTGCTGCTGGAAGCGGGTGCTGATCAAACATGCCGCAACAACGTCGGAAAAAATATCGTCCACTCCATATTGGGAAACAACTTTGCATCCATCGAAAAAGACCTGCCGCGTATCTGTGACCTCTTCAGTCTTATCGACCCTCGACTTCTCACAAGCCTCTTCACAGAGCGCACGACCGCACAACCGAGCGCTGCTACCCCTCTTGCATGCTGGTTATATACTTATTCCAAGCCCAACTACAATGGTTCTCCGTTGTCCGACGGCCACGAAGCCCTTGTCCACGCTATTTTGGATTTTAGCAAAGGCGAAGATCTCAGTCTAGTCAACGGTGAGGGCGACACACCGCTCCATGCAGCGGTCAGATACGGCGCAGATACTGTTCTACGCACCATGTTGGAATGTCGACCCGAGCTACTCTTCCGGGAGAACGCGACGGGTCGTACGCCATACGAGATGGCAGAAAATGCGTACCTATCCCAAGAAGTCTTCAGTAACCCTCCATCACTATCGGCGTCGTCGGCTGGGCAACATTATAGCCGTCGATATAGTCGCTTCAGACAATACGATAACACCAGCGTTCTGACCAAGCAGCCACAGACCTTTGTCGAGGATCCCAAGGATGAGAGAACGGGCACTGAGAAGGTGTGGCAGGTATGCCAGGATTTTGCGCACAAGGCGGAAGACACAAAGAGGAAACTCGTCAGCTTGGTTGAGGCGAATGAAGTTGCGAAGCGGTTGGCGTCACGTAAGGGAGCTCGTGGTGCGGTACTTGTAGAGAGTGACACAGAGGAGAAAGAGCAAGACGGAAAGGGTGTCAATGGCGATGAGGTCGATGTCTGGTTCCAGATGGGGTTGCAGGCTGATCGGGCGTAGTAGAATGGGGGAACTGTCACGTGTCATATTTTAACTAGATCACATTAGCATCAGCTACCTATATATGGAGCTTTGGTGCCCCTCAATACACATCTCTTTTAGCTTCTTCAAGCGTGGTAGGAACTAGAGTGGCGGACTTGTAGCGCGAATCAGAGAGGAGAAGTTTAGTGATTTAACAGCAGATGTGAAGAAACATGGGAAGCGGTGCCACTCCAAATCAGCCTCGGATATCATATACCACTAGTGTGAGTTAGCCCTGACCGTAAGGGTTTCTATTAAGCAACTTTAGTCTTCATCACTCTTCTCTAGTTTTTAAATTCATCGCGATTTCTCTGAAGCCCTGGCCCTCTGATTTTGCATCAAGCTGCCCTGATATGCATTCTTCAGTTCTTAGTATTTTGCGACGGCACTGTATCAGATTAACGCAGATATAGCAATCTGAGAAGAACTAAAGCTAAGTCTACACAGAAAACCCATTAGATCGCTTCAAGCTTTGGCGGAGGCTTCGTGTTGATCTTTGCTCCTAACTTAAAATAAGAAATGTAGTATAGATAAGCCTGTTTACAAGTCTCCTCACGCACCTATCTTTCCCCTGCATTATTCCGATTGAACCCAATTTCTATATGCTAGAAACTGCACTATGCTTACGAAACGGCGATGAGGTGTACGTCTAAATCCTACTATTTTCTAAATCCTCCTAAAATCCCCGCGTGTAACCATGATTATAATCCTTGATACCTAACATGTAGCGCGAACGCTTTGCATAGAGTTGTATGATTGAAAGCTTCTTCGGACTCATCTTCTCATTCATTCTCCCTCCTCGGCAATCATGTATACTTGGTCGCCAACTGAAACACCACTCTTAAGTATAGTAGCATCTTCGTCATCATCATCGTCATCATCATCGCTATCGTCATCATTCTCAGCTTCCTCGCCAACATACTTTCCACCGAGTTCATCTGAAAGATCTGCGCCAATGACCTCTTCGTCGTTATTACCGCGCTTCTCACCAAAGACAGACCATGTGATCTTATCGTCCAACTTTGCTTGGTCTATGTCTTTTCTGCCAGAAACTGTCAGGCTCCATAAGCCGATCCGCTAGAGAGCTGACTCACCGGAAGCCTAAGCTTTTCCACACAATTCTCTTGAATCCAATGGCAAAGATGTGTTCTCCTTCCATAGAGAAGCTTTTCTTCTGCTCTTCAGATTTAGAAAACCCTCCTCCCACACTTGAGTCGAGTTGTTCCCCTGCATACAATGGTCAATTATAGCATCACACTATAAAACTAGCATCCGACCTATAACATACCTAACCCAAGAATATCCATGCCACCCGTCGCAATCGTGCTCACCGGCACCGTAAGATCCACATCCGTTCCGTGTTCCTTACTCTGTCCTCTCGTCAAGCTCGGATCCGTCGCAGTCTGCAACTCCACGATCAGATAGCTCTTTCTCCCACTTTCAATCGAGTCGTTCAGCCACGATCGCGCTTCTTCGTCTTTCACAAGATCCCGGAAGAGGGCTTTCGGCTGGCGAAGCTGGTACCGTCCGACTTGGAGCGAGGAGAGCGTTGCATCTTTCGCGCTTTTAAAGCTGTTGGAATTGCTAAGTAGGCGTGTCAACGATAGTCGGAACGAGTTTGTGCTGGCGGATGATGCAAGCGCCTCGAAGTTCTGCCCGGCGATACGCATTACTGCGTCGGTGGCGAGCGGTTTTCGCAGTTCATAAGCGTCCATGGTGGGGTTTTTGATGGAATCGGCGAGCCAGCCTAGACCCAACGCTGATGGAGGCAAGAACTCATTGAGGAGAAGCAGATTTCCCGCCATTTTGTTAAAGGGTGTAGATTACTGGGAGGATATGATATATTGTAGGAAGTTATGTTGACTTAATGGCGAATCATTCTAGACTGAAGATGTGGTTTGGTATGGGGATGGACTAAGGTTGGGGTTGAGAACCCAGCTATCATTGTCGGTTGATTACTCTAAGTATCTCAAGCTCTGGCTATGTGGGGTCACAAGGTGACCCCGGCTTGTGATCGTTTGTGTTGGGGGCTAAGTGGGGGACTAAAGTATGTACGGCGTGCCTTGTCCGCGGTTACATGCCCTCTGAAAGGACTAGCTTCGTCGATGTGCACGGAGAGTTAAAACTCGGTAACTTATACGCGTTTACAATGGAATGGAGTTGTACATGACACGCCTTCGAGTGCAATCTAACACAGGTAGGAATAGGATCCTTGTACAAAATGTCGAACAACCCATGTCACGCGGTGCTAGAGTTTCGGACCCCAACCTTGGCACACCCTAATGCACATTCCAGACAACTAGGTTCGGAACCATCTCCAGTGCGGAACTCCACACTCTATTACGACATAACCGACAATCAAACAGATTCTTGATATCATTGACAAACTGTCTTCTCGTTACAGTCAGTGGTTATAAAATCTTCATTACAGATGCCTTTGGTCAAACGCCTTGGAGGCTCTGTCCGCTCGTTCTTTGGTGTTTTAGACAAAGCCACGGAGGAGAAGTTGGACATTGCCATAGAGCTGGCGATCCAAGCTACGGAGCAGTACGATGACTACAACGCAACGAACAACATTGACTGCCTCCACACAGCAGTCGGCCTCTCTCAGCAGGCTGTGAATACCGTCGACAAAGGCCATTCGATGCAAATGTATAAGCGCACCGACATCTTGGGCGAATTCGTACACAACGCTTTACGCGACCAATGTCTCAGCTTACGGGCCTTGTTCTTCGAGACCGATGACATCAAGTTCCTGGAGCAATGCATCGGCACACTTCAACTTCTATACGCCAATGCGCCGAAGTCATCTCGCTATTACATTCTTGAGGCTGAGCTTCTGAGTAGAACATTTTTCGATCGTTACTTCGCCCATGGGGAAAAGAACGAGAGCGATGCCAAGGACGCGGCTGCAGCTGCTCGCACGGCATTATCAGTCTCTCTGAAATTTAAACACAAAAGTAATTTTGTGTCGAGCGAGGACGATGGTGTGCTCAAGATAGCTCTAGAAGATGCCAAGCAACGCGCCAATACACCACTCGAAATACAGAAAGGAATATTCCTCTACAGCCGTGGTGGCAGCCTCATTCGTCGATATCATCGGCAACGAAATATAGAAGCTCTCCGATCTGCCCGTACTTGCCTCGCCGAAGCTGTCCAATTGTTTCCTTCTACGCACGAAAAACACGTAAAATCCGCAGTAGAGCTCGCCGACTGCGAAGTTCTTTACATCGACAACACAAGCGACACTAGCGGCCTAGATTCTGTTGTGCGACTAATAGAATCTATAGATGTCAGAAACTCTCTTAGCAAGTCGGGAACTGATGATTTCATCAAAGCAACGACTACGAAAAGCCTACTATTCAGGACCAGATTTGACTACATCTCTGACCCCACTGATCTCGACCGTGCAATAGAGACGGCCTGCTTAGCCACGAACCCGTCCACAGGCAAAATACAGCTTCGTGTCATCGCGTGGGAAAACTATAGCAATCAGCTTACGCGCCGCGCTGAAATACGCCAGTCAACGAATGACATGAATGCCGCAATAGAAGCTGCCAAAATGGCACTGAACGTGTGCCCCAAAGAACATGTACAACTACGTTCTAGCATTTATGCTACGGTTGGTCGTCGATTAGGAGACAAGTGGTCCCTTTTCGGGGGCTCAGAAGATCTGATTGCTGCCATCGAGCCGCTACGAAACGCCGTTATTGCCTTGCCGAAGAATCATGGATCACGAGCCTTGTACTTGCACAACCTAGCTCATGTGCTCAGAGACCTTTTCCTTAATTATGGATCTATTGAACCGCTGGACGAAAGCATTCAAGTGGAACGTGAAGCATTGAGTGTAGTGTCGGATGGTGATGCCCAAAAGTACGTCATGTTGGATGGACTAGCACTGTCACTCAACCAGCGGTTCAGGCGTTTGCAACATTCAGAAGATCTGTATGAAACTATTCGGGCATCAGAAGATGCTCTGGCTGGCACCCCCAAAGGTGAACTACTTTGCGTCTCTGAAATATTGGCCAAGCTGAACTTCCCCTTGCAGGAAGTACTCGATATCCCAAGCGTCTTCATTCCCTTGGTGTTGCGTTGTACGATCGATTCATGCGACAGAACCAAATCTCAGACATTGACAGAGCCATCGAGCTTGTGTCCGAAGCAATCACATGCGGTGGATTCGACGAAGCCTTTGGTTTAGTCTACACAAAACAGCTTTCATCGTGCCTCGAGCAGAGATATAAGGTCAGTAATAAAGTGAGCGACCTTGATTTGGCCATTCAAACGGGTCGCGATGTTCTTGGTAAGTTGACACCTGCTTCTCGCCTTTTATTGTACACTTGTGTAACAAGATTCTGATCTGTGAAATTTTAGAGAAGGCCAATATCTCCCACCCTCTACGAGATCGTTGGAAGATGGATCTTGGAGTTATGCTCGACGAAAGATTCAAATGCACCAGAGACGTGGAAGAAAGAAGAAGATATCTCTCTGAAGCTTTGAGCATTCAAGAAGAATGTGTGAACAAGCTTACTGAGAATCATCCTGATTTAGCCTGGTATTTAAGCACGCTTGGGAGTTACCGGGTGCATCTGAACGATTTATTGCCAAACAACGAGAGGAATCAGCGGGAGTCGAACTTTCTATCCGCAATCTCTGCGTACCAGCAAGGCTTCAATCAGCTTTATGCTACTCCATATAGCAGAATTCGCTGTGGTATGCTAGCCGGCTTCTGCTACATTGAGCTGAAAGACTGGCTACCTGCCAGTAAGATTTTGTCAGAAAGTATACAAATGTTCCAACGCATCAGCCCTCTCGCTTTAGACGAGAATGATCGCCAGCATCGGCTCAGCGGCCTCACTGGCATGTCAACTGGTGCATGCATAGCGTACATCATGATGGGTGACCCCAAAGCCGGTGTAGCAATTCTGGAAGCTGGGCGCGGCATCATGTCAAACATCGCAATGAGGCAGCATGATGGATTGCTCGGCTTGAAAGATGCCAACCCAAGCCTTCATTCGCAGTACACCGCGCTCCGCCATTCGCTTTCGCTACCTTTACCGACCAAAATATCGCAAGTCCAGGATGCGGTAGCTAGTCGAACACAAGATCAAGCTAAATTCGAAGAAATCGAAGAAAATATTCGTCAACTTCCAGGCCTAGAGAATTTCAACAAAAGCATGTCAGCACAGCAGATACAACAATTAGCAGATCGAGGTCCTTTGGTCTCTTTCTGCGTGAATGACAATCGAGCTTTTGCAATCATCGTCACCAAAGATGCTATCGAATCCTTGCCATTACCAGAACTTCTCCCGAAGGACGTTGAAAAGATGATTCCTCTTGTTATCGGTGACACGAGATTAAGCCTTTGGAAACCTACATTGCGAGCCAAGGCTAACACGAAAATGAGGAAATTACTGGCATGGCTTTGGGATTCGGCTATAAAACCTGTGCTTAGCCACCTGAAGCTACTTCAAGATGGGACGCAACTACTTCAACCTCGCTTGTGGTGGGTAACAAGTGGAACCCTAGGGCTTATGCCCTTACATGCAGCTGGTAAAGGTAACAAAGAACTTCTTGAGAATACGTACACTCACATCGTCTCATCTTACGCACCGACGTTCTCAGCTCTAGCATTCGCTCGCTCGTGCCAGTCGCGAGTTCTCTCCAAGCGCCCCGGCGCCCCAAACGTAACATTGGTCACCATGCCACGAACTCCCGCCCGAAGCCCCTTAGCAACTGAGCCCGAGGCCCAAGCCATACGGGATGCCTTCAAATCCTCAACACCCGGTAACAGCGGCCTATTCGAGCTCTGTCAACCTATGGCCGAAGAGGTGCAGCACCAAGTGCGAGGCACCAACGTCGACATCTTCCATTACTCTGGCCATGCCGAAGCAGATCTCAAGGATCCATCCAACTCTGCGCTACTCTTCGGAAGCGATCCGGATGCCCCGGCTCCTGACCCGCTCCCGATTGAGAGACTTAGGAAATACGATGGAATTGCGAATACTGAGTCACAAGCGCCGCAGCTGGCGTATTTATCGGCCTGCTGCACCGCGCAGCAGAACGAGCTCAAGTTGTTGGATGAAAATATACACCTCGCTGCTATTTTCCAGACGATGGGGTTTCCGGCTGTTATTGGTACGCTTTGGGAGGCAGATGACAAAGCAGCTGCTTTTATTGCGAAGGTCTTCTATGAGAAGTTGATAGAGATGAGTAACGCCAGCCAGGGAGCTAAGGGAAATGTAGAGAGGGAAGATCATATTGTGAGGGCTCTCAATACTGCTACGGCGGCTTGTCGTGCTGCGAAATTTGGCAAGGCTGATGGAGCTAAGGACGTGCTATTATGGGCTAATTTTGTGCATTTCGGGGTTTAGCCTTCAGACGCCATATTTCGTTCAGTCTGTTGTAATTTTATTACAATTTTCTCTACGTTTTCTATACATCTACCAGTAGCCCTTCCCTCCCCCAGATCAAACTAAATACACCCTAGTATCTGAAACAGTCTCCTCAAATTGAACATGCTCTCCATATCTCGTCTAATGATAGACCCATGTTCAATTTAGATTGCGGTGACATCGACCCAGAACCTTGTGTCATCAGACTTGTACTTGGGGTCAGAGTCGATTTGTTCCTGAATCCATTCGATAGCAGATCTGTATCTCCTAATATCTTCAGTATCAGGGTTGCTCAGGCCACTTGCTCCATTGCGATGCCCAGCGATCCATTTATCATAACCGTAGAAGCTCTGACAATCCCAACGTGATGCCACATCCGCAGAGACATCGGAGCTGCTCAGAAACACATTAGACAATGGACGCCATGGAGGTATTACTTCAAGACGTACTTCAGCTTAGCCCCGTTATTCCACTGGCTCTCGCTTTGTCCCTTGAAACCGGCGCGGGACGCGCATACTCGGAGCATGCCCCAGTTCACCTTGAACAAGCCAAAGTTGGCGGCATCATTAACCTTGTTATCTCCTGTGTGTTTGCTGTTAGCCTATGAAGATATTGGACAGGGCAATGAAGCTAACTCCCTTACCGTATATGTAGTTTGTTTTCATGTCAATAGTCTCCAGCATAGCGATAGCTAAGTCAAAGCTGTTTCCGCCAGCATTCAAGACAGCCTGCTTGCGAGAGCCTAGGCCGTCGATTTTCTCGATTCCTCGCTTATCCTGGCGCGCAACCAGCTTATTGTCGGAAAGCAAACCAGCTGGAACAGCAGTTGCTACGCTCGCGAGCAAGAGAATGATTGCTTGAAAAGAGACACGCATTGTTGGTTTGAGTTGTTTGAATAGTTGTTAAAGAAGAACAGTAGTGTGATATAGAAAAGATGAAAGCTACACGACCATGAGACTTTATATATTTGTAGCTAAGCTAACGTAGCTGTTGGATTCCCTCTCAGATGACAAACTCAACTCCGGGTAGATGAAATATGGGAGAATTAATCACCGACCAACCACCGAACGTAAGATGATCGTTTCAAACTGAGAGAAAGATTAGTTTACTTAGATGAATTGTGTCGAGAGACTAAATCAAATTTGTAGCGTAGGAGAAAAAGCATGCGAAAGGTGGAGAAGCCAAGGTATGTCATTCTAATCGCTCAAGAAGCCGTAACCAATGTAGACTAAGATACTTCAATTCAAGGATATTATCTTTAGGAAGTCTAAGCTAAAGAGACAGGTGATGTCAATAAAACACGCTAGGATACTAAAGTTGTTATGCCAAGTGTGCTCGTCCCTTTTTTACCGGAGCATAACGCTCCGTGCTGAATCGGGCCATCCTTCAATCTAGGTGCCGTAGACGTCCGAAATATCAAAATATCAAGAGGCTGCGGAACCGATTTTCTACTAACAGAAGTTGTTCATTAGCCTTCACAACCACACTTTGTCACATGACATTTGATTAGTCCGGGCTGTTTCTAACCGCAACCTGGCCAATGGATGCGAGTATTGCATGGAAGTTGGAGTAGAGTGCGGCTGCAGTTATCTTCCCGTCTAGATATTAAAGTTAAAAATGAAAGCCTCATAGAGCGGAGACCGGGCATAAGCTCGGAATAATGGCTAAGAATAAGCAATGTTAGTTAGTAAAGTCAATGCGCGTGTTCACTCATCATAGGAGCTAAATTACATCATGAATATTAAGACCGAAAATACCTCCCAGTGCCAATACTTCACATTTATCCTTAGCAACTTTCAGTCCTGGTTTCTTCTTCATTTTACCTTCTAATAGTAAAGGTGCAGAGCCTTTGCGCTTTTGACTACACTTTCCTCTACACATGGTTAACTCTGTTGCATATTATGATTTGATTTCACCTAAAGCCTTGCTTAGTCTCGCAGCAGAGGGAGATGAAAACTGTCTTCTATCAATGCTATAAGGTAATTGTATACGTTACTATCACCTAGTAACAGGTATCGCTAGAACAAGGTCCAGTTCACGTTGCGATGTAATGGGTGGGTGCAAGCGCAGCCATCACCCAGGCAAAAGTTGCATTGGTCAAAACTGAGCTCTGCTGTATTAAGTTTCGCTTGTGTCTAGACAGTAACCAGACAACTTATTATTTTTGCCTTCCCGACCAACCTTAATCCAGTTGATATGTGACACCTCCTTTCGTTATCCAGCTTAAATAAGAGCCAATTATCATTTAAAGTAGAGCACATTCAACAAAAGAAGATTGATGTTGCTACACAGTCAAGAGCCTCTGCTATCAGCATCGTATTGTATTGTCGATTACTCTGAGGAGTCTGTTAGGAGGCAAAATGTATTAGCTGTCTGACAAGACACTGCTGCGGCGGCTTTAAGAGCCGAATCAGTTGGCATTGGATGTAGGAATAGAATATGTAACGTGGAACTACAGTGTCGTTGATCGCAATATTGCAGGAACAGCACGTCATCCTCTTGCGGTGCCATGTCGTGGTGGTTTTGGCACAGGCCCGAAGACTTAAAGGGTGGTGAAGAAGCGTGTACTGTTAACTGCAAGAGATTCTAGGCAAAGGCATAATATTTTCAAATTCACGTGGCAAATATTATTATTTCCCATGCCGACGAATAACCGTACCTATTCTCACTCTCCCCTCACCGCCCTCAGCCTCCCCAAATTCCTTTCAACGGCCTCGTAATTCGTTCCAGGCCCGTAATTAAACATGTACACACTGTCCGGCGCAAGTCTTCTGCAAACATCCACCACACTCTCAAACAAATCCGTTTGGGGTGGTACTAGCCTTAGACCACTTCCAATCGTAATACCATCAAACTTCTCAGCTTGCAGCTTGTCCTCCAGCCACTTGAGCCCAGTTTTAGGGTCGCTGTCGTCCATGTAGTACAGTGTGACGTCATAGCCCGCAGATTTGATTTTGACTATGTCGGCCTGGATTTTGGTTTCGATTTCGGACGCGGTGCCGTAGAGATCGCGGAAGTATTGGGGGACGTTGTCAGAGCTCGGAATCAGACCGGTGAGGAGGAGTTTGATGGGTGTGGTGGAGGGCATGGTTGTTGTTGAGTTGGTGGTGGCGTTTGATGTAATGGCGCTGTTTGCTATTTTATGCTTAAGACTTAGGACTGTATTTCAGAGGAGCATTCAGTGAGACTTTCACCAACATATATATATGGACAATCGATCTTAAGATAGGCTCAAAAGTACCAGTTCGACTTTGGTATGATACCCTTGCTCGCTTATTACCATTTCTTCGGCTATTCGCCCTCCGACGGGCTGCGAGATTGTCATCCATCTTACGTTAAGAGAAGCTCTCGAATGGATTTATTATAAATGTCTGTCGCATTAATACTTGGCAGCATATTTTCAGCACCTCCCCCGCTCCGACGCCAAGTCCATTACTCCCGAGACTGTGGCTGCTGACCACGAATGCCGTCGTTTGAGATTCTAGATTTTAAGCTGGAGCACCATTTAGAATTAATACGTACTCGATTCCTTAATATCTGAGCGTCTGAATCCAAAGGACTACCTACTTTAGATCGGCTTCGCGATACATGCCATCCACTCCGCTTTAGGCACGCTCAGCACGGCTATGGTTGTGTTTCTTTGTTTCCTGCTTAAAGTGTGATTTGGTCTGTCGAAATGCACTCTAAACTACAGTGCGCAGTTCTGCCGGTCGCGGGTTATGCGGACGCCGTCATTATTGAACTTGTCACGTGTACCGCTTGATTTTACTACGCACTATTTAAGTAAGTCTTTACTCTAGTCTTTTTGTAGTACCCTATGGAGCCGTATGTCATGTACGAATTTCTTTCTTTTTTAATACACTCAGTTCAGTGATGATTGACTCCCTCTCACACCACGTGACGGGTCACCCCAAGCTTTGCCCGCACTCTCTGCATGTCGCGCCCTTCTCCTACTCTTGCTAGAGTCATGATTTAAAATACTGTTCAAAAGTATCAGAGTCCATCACCAACCTTGTATAGACCAGGGTCATGGTCGAGAGCCCTTTCATAGCAATCGCGCATCTGCGTCGGGGAAAGCGAGGGCTTCTACCCAGGTCTCCAGCGTGAATGACCAGCTTCACGCTTAACACCTCCAAACTTAGGTTCGCTAATTGCCTAATCTTTGTGGTATGAGTCCAACTTGACGTTCCAATGTGGCCAAATGCCCGGAGTGTGTGAGGGAAACAAGCCAAATTTTACGAAAATGGTCATGCTAGTTATTGGGAAACAGACCAGATGATGTGGACTTTCGTCAGATGGGATTCGATACATGAGTATGTTGGTAGTTAATGGGAACGCTCTTAAAAAGCTTAATTCTAATTTCCCGCTTTGAAAACGGAGAGTACAATAAGCTCAACAGTGACCATGTCGAGATAGGCGAAGGCAAGTACGAGAGAAGGGCCCAACATAATACTCCGGGTCTTCTCTATATATCTATGGAAAGAGTAATCTTCTCTGCAAAAAGGACCATCATCCATTGTTAGTAGAGGCGAGAGAGCGGGAGCGATGCGGGACATTGATGTCAAAAGGGAAGAAATAATGGTAAACAATGCTTATTGGGATCCTAAAGAACACGGCACCAATCAAATTGATGCATTTAGAATCTTACCGTGATGTCAATGTCACACTATAAGCGGATACCAAAATAAAGCGTGTATGGAACATGGTGTAAAGCACGCTTATCTATCTTGTTGTTTTATATTAACCTCTCCTTTATCTATCATTTTAAGTAGCTTGTTAGCATTAGACTTACACATTTCGCATAGTCTCTTAAGCGCATTATCGGTAAAATCTATAAAAAATTGTATCGCAATCTTGAAAGCTGCCTTATAAGTTGGTAACACAGTCTGAACACTCAGATAAGACATTCCCAAGTCTTGAGCGTTTTTTTTTGGAAATTATACCGCAGAAGTTCTTAATAACCGGGGCGAGACTGAACTCTAAAATGTGATTCGCAACGCACTATATTGCGAGCTTCAAAATCGCTTAAATCAATTTCAACTTTGAGAGCCCGGCGACAGAAGACGCATCCCTCCAAATCCAAATTGCTCGAGACGGCGTTGAATAAGATCAACGCAAAAGAGAAATGTTCGTTTGCCACCATGACACGCTCCACTTTCCAAGTGCTGAGATAACCCACTCAGAGTAGAAAACTGCTTTTCTTTCTTTCCCTGCTTTTCAGCTTTGCTAGGGGCAGTTGAGAATATGTTACTCGGGCAATGATACACCTTAGCGGAATGCACCGGAGAATCCATATGTTGCTGCAGAGCCTGCGGCGTGATAAAGCTTTTGCGCTCCTTTGGACAAAGGGAACATTGGAGCTTGGCTGTAACTGTTGTATCGACCGAGAGTCTCCCCTCGAACGAGATTTGGCTGCCCTCAAGCAGCGACCATTGTAATAAACTGCCCTCTACACTACCTTGAGACAGTGCGGGGGTGACTAATGACCACTCGCTTTGGTCATCAAGAGAATCCATCGAAAGTTCAGAACATGGAGTTGGGTTGTACGATGAGAAGGTGAGAGGGGTCGAAGGTGCGAGTGCAGGGAGGCTGTGAATTACGTAGTCATGATCGCTCGATTGGACGATACGATAGATTTCATCTCGATTCATTCCTGACCGGCATTTCCCACTTTCTAGGTGATGTAGTAGAGCTGATGGCGAGGTATATATTCCTTGACACCCTTCTCCTATTGGGCAGCTTAGGGAACTAAGCGGTTTGTGTTTGACAGACTCGCGGTGTTGCCGAAGGGATTCGGAGGATAAAAAGGTTCGCCGACATTCATTGCACACCTTGTCTTCAGCAGTTACGGCAGTTGTCTCCTTGGCCTTCTTGGGTAGGTTTTGCTGCAATGGTTTCCGATGTACGCTCCTCGCCATGTGTGCGTTCAAAGCATGAATATCTTTGAACGAGATGTCACAATTGCAGCATTTGAATTCAGAAGCGTGAATTTTGGTTTTGCGATGAATCGATAAAGCGCTCTGGCTTTTGAAAGTGAGGTCGCATTCCGAGCAGTAACAGTGTCCCGTAAAGATATGGTGGTCTTCGAGAATATCCAGGCGTTCACAAATCTTGCCACAATAGCCACATTCATGGATCTGCCCATCGTCCCGGGTTCCTCGATTATGTTGGCAATTTCCCCTGCAGATATGCGAAGCAAAATGCCCTCGAGCTCTTCGGTGCTCCTCCAGGTCGACTGGATTAGCGTATGTACGGCCACAAAAGCATTCGAGACGAGAGGCTAAGCTAGAAGACATGCTGACAATAGAAGTCAATGAAGGATAAACTGATCACAATCAGGCGAGACAAATAATGGTAGCGACGACTGTGGTCTTAAAAAGAAGCAAGAGGAATTAAGCTACTACAGCAAGACTTACCCCGCAATCTTTAACCAATCTCACGTGGTTATACAATCGACGCTGCCGCGGGAATGGAGTTAAGGCTTCCTTGTCTGCTAGCGTTAATTGGCCGCCGACTCATCCGTCAGTTCGTGTTGTGTACCTTCCAATAGCAACGTCGCTTCATATATCGACGTGGCACCAGTTGGGGCTATGCAATAAGGTATGTTTAGCGTTGTTCTTGTAGCGCTACGCACCTCGCCGGATTTACCAAAGCCTCTTAACTCATGCGTGGAGAACATTTAGTGCGGTGGAGTAGGAGGTTGGTTGGTTTCGACCCGCAGCCGTGTTGACGACTAGAGACTCGACGCGCAGAG
>BLYF01000076.1:326835-358787 GCA_014905255.1 Herpotrichia juniperi
GGACAACTGGACAGGTTTTGTCGCTGGTCATGTGATCAGCCACCGGTCCGGTGCCCATGATTAGAAAATGCCCAATAACTTACTGGGCAGAAATGCGAGCTATCAAAAAATGTTGAACCAACCAACTGTTTTATTTATTTTGATTTTCTTGTAAAGCCTTGCATAGCCTTGCTATAAAGAGTCTGGGATCGCTGCATGTTCTGGTTGGCAGAGAGTCGTCCTGTCACAACCCTAATATTACGGTTTACTCTGCTGTATCTTCTGTTACCCCTTGTCTACTTGAACTTCAAATAAGGAGCAACAATAGAATATTCAGTATCCTTGTTCTTAGTTATATATACTATACTACAATATTCATAAAATACCACCTTCTCTCCCCAGAAGCCCGGAACCGCGCTAAGGGAATTTTGCTCGGGTTTCCAGTTTTGTATCGGTAGGTATCTAGTAGCATACGCCTGTATACCGCTCCAGAAATCTACGGTATGATAGTCTTGGCTGGCCCATTCCTTCAGACATTTGAAATAGAATGCTGTGTCCTGATGCTCAAACCCCAGTTTCCGTTCGCGGAAGTAGAAACACTCCTCTATTAAAAACATAGCCTCGTCGTATCGCGCTAAGCGATTAAGAGTTTCTGAATAGTTGGCCATACTTTCGAGTGTGGCACAATCCTCCTCTCCAAATACTATTTTTCTTGTCTTCAGGACTTTCAGTTCTAGCTCTTCAGCCTCCACTAGATGCCCTTGCTCCGACAACGTCGAAGCGTAATCGGCCATTATCTTCAAAGTCGACGGGTCTACTTCTCCTACCAACTTCTTGGCGCCCTCCAAAGCTTGAGCATACATCGCTCTTCCTGCTTGGTACTTCCGTTGGTCCAGCAAGACTCTGCCGAGGTCGTCAGCTTGTTTGATTGTGTCCATGTTCTCCAAATCCAGCGTCTTCTCAAATCCTTGGAACGATCGCCGCAACATGACTTCTGCTTCCTCGTACTTGCTCTGATCTTGCAATGCGCAACCAAGATTCTTGATACTAGTAAGCGCAATGCGACTTTCTCGGGTTGGCAACCTCTCAAATGCTCTTACTGCTTGTCGAAGCCATAATTCAGCCTCCTTGTATTTCTCCTGGCCAAGTAACGCCATGCCAAGATGATTGAGAGTCCTAAGCGTGTCTTCGTTGTTCGGGCCAAAATATTTTTGCCTTGCTTCCAGCACACGTTGGTGCAAGGATTCGGCCTCTTCATATTTACCCTTGACTTCCAACGTTAAGGCAAGGTCGGTAATTATTGAAAGCGTATCGGGGTGATCTAGACGCAGTACTTTATCTAGTCAAGATACCGATTGCCGCATCAATGACTCTACCTCATTCTCCCTGCCTAAGCTCGATAATGCTGGGCTGAGTTTGCTGACTCGGAGCAACATTTCTTCGGGGTCTTGATATCCGCTCAACTCTCGTAGGTGCAAAGCTACTGCTTCTTCGTGCTTCCCAAATTTTCCAGTATCATCCCTAGCAGACCAGCACTGGCAAGCGTATCAGAGTCTTCCATCCCAAGAACGTTTTCCCCTCATTATCAACATAGTCTGACCAAACAGCTCGGCTGCTACGTCTTGGCCTTGTGCATAGAGATACCAGCTCGTTCTCTCCGCAATCTCTGCTTGATCCAATACTATATCTGGATCGTTTAGCCTGTGGCTGACGAGTTCTTTGTAGTGTGGCACTAGCATTTGAGTACTAGACCATGTGCTGTAGTCTTCGCTGTCCAGAGGCAGCACCTCCAAAAAAAGCATTGACAGACTCCTTCTGCCATCTCTCCAGCTGTTTTCTCGCTTCGAGCCATTTTCTCATCGATAGCTGCACAAGACGGTGCATATCGACTGACTGATCTCCGACATTTGGCCGTACGAGAGAGAAGGTTTACAATCGTTGTAAAGCGTCGCTGAATTCTGTCTCATCAAAGTTGCGTCGCAGCAAGGACAAAGGGATACTATGTCTGTCGAACATGCTTGAAAAAGCAAGGAGATCAGTTGCGGCAGGACATGAAATTCGAACCTGATTGAAAGAGATCTGCCAAGTGACCAGCACTGCATACCGCGTGCTATGATCCCGCCGGAGGTCCTTTAGATCAGTGCTGCTTAAACCAAGAGCTGATTCGCTTCACCCTTGCGGAAAAGCTGAAAGTAGCTCGAAATGGTTGTTGTGGGCGCTCTTGCCGCGATGTGAGTGATTGCCAGAGGGATGTACTCAAGGGCGTAGACAAGTGCCTTTGCATTGTTTTCGTCTTCATCTCCGTACAGCACTCTCGTTTTCAGAAGTTCCAGGGCGCTCTCTTTTTTCATCTCATTCATCGCAACAATACTGCCGTGCATCCCAACGAGGTTCATAGCTGCGAACGAATTTCGCGAAGTGATAGAGATACGTTTATTCGGTATTTTGAGGAAATAGGATTCCAATGGTTTGCCTTGAATAGCGACACTGCCCCCATGCGGAAGCAAAGCGGCACCTGTACCGTCAGAGAAGAAGATGTTGTCGTCGTCAACATTATGAAGTATTATAAGCCATCTACCATTCCGTTCATCGGAAAGCCACTCTCACAGAGATTCTAACATATTATTGTTTGAATCCTCTGCTCTAGAGAGCAGGAATTTATCGGATGAATGGAATTGAGTCTTTTGAGTAAATCCAGAATATTGAAGTCTCTGGCTCAAGTTCTCGAAATCTGAAAGCAAATTTGATCACAATTTGAGTTTTCCTTGAGCAAGATTAGCATGTAGAATTACTAAGAGATACGGTTTGGACATAGCCTACCCTATACCTCCCAACCCAATAAGAGCAACACGGGTATGGAATCCCATGGCCAATCGTTCGTGTTCTTGATTAATCGCTCCGATAATGTCTGCTCGGCCAATGAATGACGAGTACCTCCTGGGTGGTACCATGAACAACCTATTGAAGCATATCGAACGATGTAAGTTTAATACGGCCAACGGGCTTAAACTACTGCGTACGTTTACGAACCCTTTCATCGCATCAGGCTGCATAATCCTTTGAATATTAGCACTTAGGTCACAGTGAAGAAATGCAATGTATTCTTACTGCCATTGTTTCTACGAAATTTATATTGGACTTATCTAACCAGCATTAGCGAAACAGAATATCTAGCCAGAGCGTTCGATGTACAAACTCTGTTTCTGCATCAAGTTCAGAATACGGAGTTCTTTGCGGGACTGCTGCTCCTGGTAGCCAAGATACTCCTCCGTTGCTACTTGTATCAGCCCTTGCTCTTTATACTCGGCCAATCTCACATTTTGAAGTCTAAGTTGAACATTGAACCGGAAATAGCGGCCTGTATCATGCTGAACCCACCAGCGCTCTACGAATTTCGTTGCCAGGAGCTCCACTCAAAGCATAGCCCCTCAGACGCTTCTTATCCGCAGTTTCATACGTCTTAGTGCACACGAAGCTATCGTTCAGTCAATCCAACCGCTCGTAGTATCAGTGCGTAGCCACTTACACTCTACAGCCGCCTTCCACACCATTGTTTAACAAATCCGAATCCTGAATACCCTGGGCTGCGATCACTTGCTTGATAGCTTGCCCGAGAATCATTGAGTTAAACTGTGGTTGGATTCTGCCCAAGATATCGATCGAAAGCTTGTGCAATTTCTGAGAGAACACAATCTTCATTAGGTCGGTATAGGCAGTAATACATTCACCCACATCCATGCTAAGTCGGCCTAACAATATCGTGATCAACCTTCACTCTGTTAGCAAATTCTTGTTTTGAGTATGTATTACAAATCCGTCTGTGCTGGTACCACCAATGAGGTCAAATAGTTCACATGGCCTCACCCGGGGAAGTCGTGATTTCTCGCGTTCTTCATCGACGTCAGCCATGAGCTGCTTGAGGGTGTAGAGTATTGAGAGCCCACAAACACCACTACTATCAAGTAGTAATAAACACATTCCTGTAGAGTCAAGAGGGCTTGGCTCGCAATTGGGTCGGGTTGTAAGCGTTTGCGCCATTTGTGTATATTACTATTTAGAATGTCTTGCGACATGTGTAGAATGAAGGTTCATATACTGTGCCCCGACACCCAGGCTGAAACAGGAGGTTGGTTACGGGCTGTGCGGCACAGCCTGCGTGGTGGCGGAGCAGTAGATTAGATGAACAGAACCTGAAGGTGTGTAAACGCTTCTATCATAACATCCCCTCGGAAGATGTCGAGACCATCATCCTTTTGCGGCCAAATAACCTCTAAGCTTTGAGAGTTTCGATCAAGATCCGAACGGACTTAGTAGGCACTCTGTAATGTCAGTTTCGATTGGGTCAGCGGTAAATTATCATATGAAGTATTCCCCAATCTCGTCCGCAGGTGCACTAGCAATAGCTCCAAACGTAAATAAATTCGGTTATGCTTTCACTAGACACAAAGCCTAGGAGGATGCGTTTAATATATCGGTAGTGGTTGATTAATGATTGTTTTTAGCGCTGCTTTACACTCTCATGAAACCAATCCAGTTTATCAGGTCAAGAAACCATTAGACATGGTAGAATACGGTAACACTTCATTCCCCATTTGTTCTCAGTAGAAGGACCATGGCTCTTTTGTGAGCAGTATCTCAAATACAATGTGAACAAGCTCTAGAAATCGACATCTTCTGGCTTCACAAGGTACACTCGCTCCTTATGTAGTTCAGCTGCCTTCTTGTCTCCTAAGTCCCGTCGGATTTTATGCTCCATAAAAGCCTTTAGTGACTCTACGCCACTTTCACTGTCAGTGGTCTTGTTGAAAGTATCAATCAACTTAATAACATGTCTCAGTGCATCGTCTCGGCTAGTATATCTGGAGTTTGCCATGACATGATACTGGAGGACACGGGCCGCCATCCAGCACTCCAGATCAATTTTGCGCTGTTCGCCAATTTCAGTGTAATTGGCACGCATCTGATCCGCACTACTACTTAAATGTGAGGACAACTGGCCAAGATCATTGTCGTGTAAGAGACTGAGAGTGGCTTTGAGGTTGACAAGTTGGATCCCCACGTTATGGGCTTCCTCAGCACTCTCTCTCCAAAATCTCTCATTCTCCTGGCAGTTTTCCACTGCGGTATCAATATCACTATCGCCGAACATGGAATAGAAGATTTCCTATTTCAGATTAACTTTTGCGAAGAGACATATACAGCAGAACACTCACATTTCTGCGATTCTCAGCTTTGCAAAGCGCCTCATACGCACTTATATGATGCTCATGGTTTGTCACATAGACCTTTTCTGCTTCGGAAACAGCTTGATGTAAACCATCGATGTCGGATTGAACGCGTTTCCGAAGACCATTGATCCGTTGATTAACCTGCTCATCCTCACCAATCTCTTGAGTTGCTTCAACGGCTTCAAGGCCTTCAGCTTCAATCACCCATTCGCAAAACTGAACGAGATCTTCGAAACAGCCCACGACGCCTGGTAAGGATGGCACACCACTACTGCCAATATCCTCTTCTCCGTTCGTGTATTTCAACAGCTCATCCACAAAAGTATTTAATACCACATATGCATCTTTCACCAGAACTCCCCGTTTCCTGATGACCTCTTGGGCGGTGGTTTTAAGTTTTACACCTTGCACCTCCGTACGAAAACCGAGTTTACGAGTATCGTCAAGTAGAACAATGAATTCGTTCATGAGGCCATCTGTCAACAAATATAAATGTCAGTTGTGCGGATGTGCTCGAATACGTGTTCGACTTACTTGAAGTTGCCCTCCAGCGGTTGACGGTATCCCAGGAACTCATTTCGTCGAAACTTTTGATGGGATTGTAATTGTTGGATTTAAATGCGTTGGAAAAGAGGAATCCCTGATGAATAAAGTGGGTGAAATGCAATGTGGCCTGTGAAATCTTTTCTGCCACATAGAACTGCAAGGCGGGACCAAGGTTAAGTATTATGACTAGGCGCCAGAATATGCGTTCCACATGTTCTCAATGCATGTTAACTTCTTTTTACATCAATCTAAGCGGCAGAGACAAATATTTTAGAGTGGTTTCCAAGGGCTGGCTGAATTGTCAACTTAGCGTGAAGCTTCTGCACTGATTGCCTGAAGATCATTTCTATAGAAGAATTACTTCTACTATCAGGGCGGGCTGCCGATCAATTTATGGGAGGGTGTAGTGTGGTTGGCTCAACTGTCAACCAAGTATGAAGCTTCTCCACTAATTATTTGAAGATCATTTCGACGTAAAAACTACATCTACCAGTGGGGCACGCTGCCGATCAATTTATGAGAGGGTGTTATGTGGCTGGCTGAGCGTACTAAAGTTCAAAATAGAGTTTGGAATACTGCCGTTGCAGCACTAAGCAGTGAATGAGATCAGTGAACGTCGTGTTTAAGGAGTCATGTGCTTAGAACGGAGCCTGTGGGGCTCACGCGGATGAAGTCGATGACCATGGTGATAAAGTTGATGGCAAAAGGAGTGCATTGAACAGCTGGATTTTTAAAAACAAAAATTCTAGGCAGCTGCGTGTACAATTGCTTGCGCAGAATTTTCATCTCAAGTATAGTTAACAACTTACCGCTTGCAACAAGCTTCCAAACCACCACAAGATCAGTAAGTACAGGAATAAGGTCAGAAGAAACCGAACCAATGCCTAACCATATACACTAATGAAAGAACTTTACGCTGCTGATTTATTACAGCCTCCTCTCTCTGTTTGATCGAAAACAAGTGGGCAGAAGCTTGTACCAACTAAATTCGCTGCCACCACGGCTGGCCAAATGCACTTAGCACCTAGCCGATGATGCGACGCGTCGTGCCGTCCCGCATGCATACACTACCGTAAAAACTTGCCAACTTCATTGACCGCTAGCAGGGACAATTTTTCGTAGAGATGGGGCGTCGTAGTAGGCAAATGAGAACCCTGAGCGCGTGCAAATCATATCAAACGATCTCTAGAACTAAGTGTCTGGCTGGCTGGATGTTGTATCAGCCGTGATTTGAGCTTATCAGATGCGTGCCGCCCCCTGCTAGCGTTCAATAAAGTTGGCAAGTTTTTACGGTATTGCGCGAATAGCAACTGAAAACCTGCACGCGGAGGCCAATCAGTGTGAGAGATTCGTCACAATGCAACTTCTGGATTCCTAACAACAGATTCACAGCGTTATCGCAATACTCTCTCCGAGAATGGCTTTGCAAACGCAGCCATGCGCAGGTTTGAGAACCCTTAAGTGCATGAAGTACACCGGCCCGGATGCAAGCGCCATCCATGTTACTGGAAGGCGAGAATTGAGACGAGAACACTGCTTCAAGCGCTTAGGGTAAAAAAAAGCCTCCTAGTTTTTGTTTGAAAACATTTAAGAACTGACGAATTTCTACTATTCTGAGTCCTTGTTCATTACAGCCTCTCGTCCATCACTCTGGCTAAATCCAACAATCTAATATCTAATCTATTCTTTAATACATATTCCTATCATCTTTTGGTTCAAACTCCTCTCATATCTCACTTCTAACAACATGGCTGCCAATAAAGTTGACTCTTTGGCTCGACTCGAGGAAGCCAACCGAGAGCGCCTGAAGAAGGAATACGGTGGCAAAGCAGGAACAAAGTTCGTCACGGAAGTCAAGGAGTCAATGTTATTCCAGTATAACTGGGCTAGCCTTCTTTCTGCTGCACCAACGGCCCTTTCGCTCCTAGGGGCTTGTCATGTTGCATCGTCGAGTGCCGAGGCTTCCGCCATTAATTTGGGCTCTGCTATGCCCAAGAACGGTTGGGAGTATATGAAAGTTGCCGAACACCCTACCTTAAAGGCCTGTCTTGTATATGTTGGAGACTGTGGCGTAAAGGCGTTCATGATTGCTTCTAGCAATATGGATTCTATCGCCGGTACTACCGGTGACTTGATGGAAATTGTAAATCTCAACTCTGAACCGCATTACCGAAAAACTCATTAACAAGGCCAAAAATAGGTTACTGAAGTAATCAGAGCAACCCAGAAGCTGCCTGATCCTGGATACACTCGCATCCTCGACAACAAGCTCCATCAGCTCCAGCGACTATCGGACGACTGCCTCCGATATGCAGGTGAAACGGAGACGGCCTTTGATGATTGGCTTCTCTGTGTCACCGAATTCCATATCGCATCCGTTCAGAAGCATGGCACTAGCGAGGCTGATTCTGCATTGAACGCCACCCTCAAGCTCCAGGCTGAGATTAAGATTACGTACAAAGACAAGGAACTCAAGTTCGCTGATAAGGCTGCCGATGCTATGCTCAATTCATTGAATAAAGCTGAAGCAGCTTTCCAGAAGGCGAATGATGATGTACCCTCTGGTAAGTTTTCACTCGATTGCGTTCAACGCCCCTCTGAAATAAAGAGTAAATTGAGCTGACTTGTTGCCTGCCTTCTAGCATGGGAGACTTGTGCTATGGGAGCTATCAATGCTATTGCTCAGGCTGCTCCCTCCATTATTGCTCAGACGTTGCCTGCCATACTCAGCGGACTGAGTCCTATGTCGGCAGCCTCATCAGTAGCAGATGCTCTTGGAAAAGCCGTAGCCGGAGGTGCTGCTGATGCCCCGGGCTCATCCAGCCTTCTTTCCTCCACACTTAAAGATATCCATCGTGAAATCGGCGCCCACGAAGAAAGGTCAAAGTCAGTTTTAGAACCAGCCTCAAAGGATATAACGCCACAGACTGACCCCGCATATGTCGCCGCACCGCTACTTGCGCCTTTCCTGAATAACCTGTACACCTATCTCACTCAGGGTCCGGACAATGGCATCGACTGGACCAAATTCAAAGACATCAAGAAGGACGACGACGGAAAGGTGGAAGAGGCTCACGGTCTTACGTGGCTACTCGTCAATGTCCAGCAACAAGAGAAGTTAGCTGAACTTGGATTAAACGGCCCAAGCCAAGACTTGAAGGGCGCTTTCGCTAAGACGATCAAGACGATCGAATCGATCAAGGCCGAAGTTTCAAAGTCGTCCGACCTAACATCTGAAGCAACAGCTCCCGCAACTGTAAAAGCTTGGCAAGAGGATATCAAGCAGGCTAAGACCACAGTCTTAGAGTTAGAGACTACTGCCAAATCGTTCCCCGGATCTTCGGCCAGTACCCCTCAACTGCGTAGTTTAAAGATCGACGTGCCCAAGACAGACTTCACAGCCCAGACTGCCGCTCTTAGCGCGGCGACTGAGAGGTTAGCCATTACTCAGCAAGCTTTGAACACGACGCAGCAGAACTACATGAAGGCTTCTGAGAGTGCTCTCAAAGTACAGCAAGAGCTCACCGCAATTCATACCAAGCTGAAGGGTCTCGAAGTAGAAGGCCAGACTCTAGAGAAAGTCAAGGAGATCCTTGTCGACTGCATATCTACATTAGTCCTGCTTAAGGTCCAAGTGGGCAAGCTCAAGAGCTTCTTTGGCGCGCTGTCGACCATGGTGCGCCTCGTGGTCAAGAACAAGGTCAAAAATTTCAGCCAAGATGTATCGGGCGTAGCCGATGACGCAAAGAAGACGCGGATCCTAGGATTGAATGGCATGGACATCGAGGTCATCTACAGCAGCACTCTCCAGATCAAGGCGTACTTTGATTTGCTCCAGACCATCGCCCGCATGTATTCCAAAATGCACGTCGATCATATCGCCAAGGGCATCGACTTGGTCTGGGACCTTAGCAAGGTGATCAAAGACCCCAGCGAAGTGAGCATCAAGCGTATTGCGCTCGAAAATTGGGCGGATGGCGCCTGCAAGGCCATTGTCAAGATTGTTGCTGACAAGCAGGACGAGATCACGGATGGATTGGAGGGTCGAATTGCGGACATCGCCCAGCAGACGCAGATGCTGGAAGAGGCTGGGGTCCCTGCTCCTGATCCGGCATTTTTGCTTGCGATGAAGACGGGCGCTGCCACTATTACGGAACATGTGAAGAAAAATGTCCCGGAGAAATTGGTGACGTGGGAAGTAAATGACGACATCAGCTGCTAGGATGTGGACTATATTAGCTAGCCGCTGCTATGAAATTCAGTACTACTAGAAGTAGAGAATTGTAATTCGTCTGCTATCTCTATGCAGTGCTGTTATAGTGTTGCAGAGGGAAGTTTCTTCTTAGGTAGATATGGTACTATCTACAGTACTGCTCCTTAACACCTAGCATGTAAATGTATTCTTTTAACTCAAGCAGCCCTACTTATTTCTATCTGCTTATTTCTATCTCCCTTGTTCTTACTTATCCCTATTCACAATATCTCTGTGTGCAATTCTTACGTGCTTTGTAATTCGGCCATAGTAACTGACAATTAAACCTAATTCCTCCATTTAATCCAAACTGTTCAAGTAGCTTTTAGTGGAATAACTACGCATAGTTTAAATAATCAAGAAGACTCTTAGTAGACTAGAAAGCACCATTTTTAATACAGCCTCCGCCCCTAAACGCACACCTGCACTATAACTTATATACGTAGGTGTAGTATATTGCCTGAACGGTTAAGCATAGTTACGCCTATACCCTCTACCCCGCACCTACCCCTGGCCTACATCTATACGCAGCTGGTTCCCTGAACATGGCCATGCACATTGAAGAGGCGTTGAACAAAATGTGTGAGCTCGACGCCGCTTCTAGACACGCAACTTAGGGGAAGCGCCTGAAGGCGTTGATGATGGTTGATTGATGATGTTTAGCATTGCTTCATGCTCCGAACTTAAATTCCTAGACATATACCCTTACAGCGCAGATTTTATGCTCAAGGCCGCACACAATCTCCCATCAATTTCAAGGCACAAAGCTTTCAGCGCTCTACTCCATTTAAACGACTCGCATGTTTTCAAGTCCTAGAGAATTTTTATGCAGAGATGGAGAGAGCAGAAAGCTGTGACCTCGCCTTTACTACGCACACAGTTATGAAACATATGCCTCAAAACCTTGACTAAATCCATCACCACACTGAAGTGGTGCTTATCGCTGCTTCCTATTCCTGCTAGCTACACTCCCCACTCAAAACCCAGACCCAAAACCCACAAACATGATCCACCTCAACCCACGAATCGGCGCAGTCTCCCACGGTACAAGACATGTTGAGTTCTTGGTGCTCCACTTCATGAATCTTGAAGGGCCGTATTTTGATTGCCAAGGCGCAAAGAAGGACTTGGGTGGAGAAGAATAAGTGAGGTGAGTGGAGCCGTGTATATAGGTGGAAGTGAGCTCGGGAGACTCGGAACGAAGAGGTGAGATAGAGGAGATGCTCATGGGACGCTGCACGTGAGGGTGGAGTAGAAAGCGGTGAGCTGTCAACACGACCCACTCTTTGTGCTAATCATGTGCTATGTAGAGCTAGTGTTTCCGGTGAAGTAGATAGGAATTAAATTAACTATGCTAGTTACCGCTGTTGAGTACAGCGGCTGATGCCACAGGTGTTTTTTTTCTCTCGTCCAAGAAGATGATACTGCTGAAGATAGAGAAATGCGTCAAGGTGTGAACCCATAAAATCTATTTGCTATGCTTTTAGCTTTCAATCCTTGATAATCTAAATACAGCCCTATACGCCTTGCCATGCATGCCTTCGAACACCCAAGTCTGCGTGCACCGTTCAATTCTCAGCAACCCTCAGCAGCGCATCGTTCTCAAGTCTCAGCCCGACCCAGTCATTCATCCGTGTCGCCCCAAGAGTAGCATAGAACTCTAGGCTCGGCTTGTTCCAGTTTAAGCAGACCCAGCAAAGCCGGTGGCCCCCCACCTTAACCACTTCTTGTGCCAGCCTTTTGATCAATTGCTTCCCATATCCCCGTCCGCGGTATATCGCCTTGATATACAAATCCTCAAGATATATGCCAGGTGTTCCAGTCCATGTGCTGAAGTTGAAGAAGTACACTCCCATCCCGCAGATCTCGCCATCCGGGGCGGCTATGAGCAGTGTTCTCGCGTGACCGGGTGTAAAGGTGGTTTCTGTGGTTGATGTTCCGTCGTCAAAGGCGAGGTTCTTGAGGAGGAGTTCTGGGGTTGCATGGACAGAGTCGGCGGCGTTTTCGTAGATGGCGAGCTCGTTGATAAGCGCGAGGATTGTGGGGATGTCTAGGGGAGGTGTTAGTGGTATCATGATGAACATTTGGTGTAACTTGCCTTCGCGTGTTGCATGGCGGATGGTTGCGCCGTTGGATGCCATGTTGCAAGTAGTATTGAGATGTGGATTGTATTGAGCTGTGCGAGTGGATGTATTTCGAGTTATCAGTTCTTTAGAAGTGGAATGTAAAGTCTTTAGGTGGAGTGACGCGCGCTTTGATCTTTTCGACTTTTGGCGATGGACAGAAAATTGAGGAGCTCTTGCCCCCACTAATTCGCCGGTAATTGCCGATTGGTTGCTCTTTCTTAAGTGACATGATATTGCGGCGATAGCAATCACACATTGTCTCTTTTGTAGCGGGCCGTGCTTGCCGGTCTCTCCAAAAGCCGCCCTTTCGCGTCAACTCCAGCGAAGAGAGCCGTATGGACGGGTGCAGTGTACGTTTTGGGCTTGATGGCTTTATTTCCCCACACGGCGAACCATCTCTTACGTTCCTCATTCCACTCAAGCTTGCAGCTAAGGGCAAGCACTTTGGCGTAGAGTCGTCTCATGAACCGTGTCGTGATGTTATGCGGCCTCTGGATTCCACTTGGTCTGTCCGCCTTGCTTGGCTTGTCCAGTGCGAGCCCTTCCTCAATTAGTGCTTTCGAAAGAGCGTCTTCGTCTCTAGGTTGAGAACGCAACTCAACAGCAGGAGTGCGAGGCTTGGCGAACTCGATCCACTTCTCGCCAGCAATGAAGGCCTGCAGTCTGTCGTACTCGTCATTGGGAAGAGGCGGAAGCAACCTCGTCATAGTCTCCGCATACCATCTCTTGACATTGTTTCGAGCACGCTTGATTGGCATTGGTCGTTCCCAGACGTTGCGAATCGGAGTCAAGAGGTGAGGTCTCTTCAAATCTCTGCCAATTGCAATGCCAGCTTGAACTTGAGATTTGACCACGGTCTTGAGTCGAGGATAGCGATCCGAGATTTCAATGGTAAATTCGTCCTTGGTTTTCATCTTTGGAGCGTCGAAGAAGGAGAGGAAGCGTTTGTCGCTGTAGTATAGCTGGTGTAGTGGGGCAAGATTCTCTTGTGAGGGTGCAAGTTCTGCATTGCCATTGCTGGCAATTTCTGGCTTCAAGAGATCAGCCAAGAGTTCGTACCGTCTCCTCCCCATACGCCCATATGCGAAGAGCAGTATTTTCCGTAGACATGGCAGCTCTCCTTGATTCGCACGTCGAAGATAGCTAAGTCCTTTCTGAGCTTTCTGCTGAGTTGCACGAGTACGTTCGATGATGATGGAAGCCTTTCGTTTCTTGAAGGCTCTGTGTCGGTATTTCTCGAGCGCGTGGACGGCTATTGAAGCTGTGGCATTTTGCGCTGGCTGGTAGGCTTTGAAGCGGTTGGAGATGTAGCGACGGAAGTATTGGCGGGCGTTTGCATCGGGGATGTATGTGGCCTCACGTAGCAGGGAGCGCAGGAGGTGTATTGACTTGAGGTTCGAGGCGGTCTGCTGCAGCGGTGACAGCATAGGGATGGGGGAGGGGACGAGTGGTGGTTGGCGGTTCGGGACGAAGGGATGGGATGGAAATTCCGCTGCCCGTGCAGCATCACCGGTTCGCGCGTGCTCCCAAGACGAAAGTCAACCCCGTCGCAACAAGGCAAATTGTGAGTTACGCTGCAATCTTGTGTGCGCCACAAAAAGACCCTGCAACGAGCCATATTCTAGGTGCAGCAAACGGAGGTTGTGCGGGTTCAGATGCCAGCGGTGGGCTCCTGACGCCTGATTGGACGCCCCGGACGCGAACACGCACGCGCTGGAGGCAGTTTCACCCTCTCCGCCTCCTTCACGGCATCACGACACTCCCCGCAACGCGAACCCCCCGACAATTCGCGTCCTCCCCATCGCGCCGAGGCAGTGAATGTCCACCGCCGCGCCGCCCGTCACTTTTTGAACATCAGCGCCCCCACGACCCCCATTCACCGTCGCGCGCAGGCCATGCGCTGCCCAGCTTGAGCGACCTCATCTCATCCCCGTCCACCCACCGACAGCGACCCCCCGACTCTCGACCACGCCTGCTGCTGACATAAACATAATGCAAGTCGCGCGTTCGAATCTGGCCTCCTCATTTCCCTCGGGCTCGTCGTCGCAGCCTGCCATGTACGCAAACCAGGCACACGGCATCATGGCCGCGCCCGCCGGCTTCAACCGCTCCTTCTCCGACCTCAACGGTTACCCGCAACACGCCATGGAGAAGCCCCAGATCTACACAGTGCGCCCCCCATGGCCGTCGATACTCGGAGATGTATGAGCTAACATGTCGCAGGCCGTCTACTCGGGCGTCTCCGTGTACGAAATGGAAGTCAACCGTGTCGCCGTCATGCGCCGACGGTCTGATGGCTGGCTCAATGCTACCCAGATCCTCAAGGTGGCCGGGGTCGACAAGGGAAAGCGCACAAAGGTGCTGGAGAAGGAGATATTGACGGGCGAGCACGAGAAGGTCCAGGGCGGCTACGGCAAATACCAGGGCACATGGATCAACTACCGCCGAGGAAGGGAGTTTTGTCGGCAGTACGGTGTCGAGGACATCCTTAGGCCCCTTCTGGACTACGATATCAGCACCGATGGCAACGCCGGACAAGGGATCGAAACCCCTACCAAGGAGCAGGCCATGGCAGCAAACAGGAAGAGGTTTTACACCCAAAGCATGGACGGCCGCAGTACCAACCAGAACGTGGGAGGCACCTTCTTCTCCAACATATCATCCACCGCCACCAGCGCGCTAGCAGCCATGAACAAGGTCGCACGCATGAACTCTCCCGCACCACGACCAGGCAGTGCCTCGCAAGGACGCCGATCCATGGCCCGGCCACAGCAAGCGCCCATCGGGAGCCAGGACTCGTTCCGAGCAAGCAGCCAACAGAGCATTCAAAGTCTGGCTTCCGAGCGTAGCTTTGGTGCAAATGGCCATGCTGACTCGGCGTATGGCACAGGACTAGATGACGTCCAGGAACCTCCACGGAAACGAATGCGCGCATCCCAAGAAGAGTCGTTCTCACATTCGCAACCCAATGGAGCAGAACTCTCAATGCGAGATCACGGGTCCCCGACAGAGCCAAGCGAATCATTCTATCAGACAGGCCACCAAGGACATCATCTACAGACCGCAGACGGCGAAGTGCCCACCGCATTACCACCTCTACCACATCCCAGCGACAAACATGCGGAAGAAAAACAAGCCATGTTAACAGACCTTTTCGCAGATCAGTCAAGGACAGACTTTACGAATCACCCAGCCATACTTCACCTGTCAGGATCAGATCTGGATATGCCCATCGACAACAGCTCCAACACGGCATTACACTGGGCAGCAACACTTGCGCGTGTCTCTCTGATGCGCTTACTTGTATCCAAGGGCGCAAATATGTTCCGAGGCAATGCCGCAGGTCAAACGCCCCTGATGAGCGCAGTTTCTGTCAACAACAGTCTGGATCACAGCTGTTTCCCGGAAACACTCGAGATACTGGCTCCGCTTATTGAACTCCGAGACGCCCAAGGACGGACCATTCTCCACCACATAGCAGTGACCTGCGCAATCAAGGGCAGAGCTGCATCCAGTAAATACTACCTCGAAGCATTGCTTGAGTATCTCGTACGCAGCAATATCGGCCACAGTCAGAACAACAACTCTTTCAACGACAACAGCAATTACCCAAAACCAATCGGCCTGATGAGATTCATGCAAGAGATGGTCAACGCTCGGGACAAGGCCGGCAACACAGCTCTGAACCTTGCCGCTAGAATAGGGAACAGGAACATCATATCACAGCTCATGGAAGTCCAAGCCGATCCGTCAATACCAAACCACAAGGGCACACGGCCAGTTGACTTTGGCGTTGGGAATGATGCGGACACTGAAGCTCCAGCCGCTGCGAGTCCTAGCAAGGTGAAGGCGCCTTTGAGCAAAGTGGAAGAAATAAGTAGAGAGATACAACCTCGTGAGTTGAATGAACACTATACATAAAATCCTTCACTAACAGAATTGGTAGTCATGAGCGGCATCCTCCAAAGCGCCAGCATGCAATTTACCCAAGAATCGCGCATCAAACAAGACCTCATCGACAACACCAACGAACAAATCGCCTCCCTTTCCGCCCAACAAAAACAAGAACAACAACGTCTGGACACCTTGCGAGCAAGGCTTCGGGCAAGACACGACCGCGCAAAACGCATTATCAATCTCAAAAGATTTTTAGACGTTCAACGGCACGCGCTAGCTGTTACTACTGGCCAAGCAGACTTAAGAGACAAGAGACGGATAGGCTACGCCGACTCCGAAGGCGCAGGTATCATTATCCGCGGCGAGGAACTTCCCGCCCAGCTCCTCGCAGCAGGCGACCATCTCACCCGCAAAGCCTCCGACGGGGATTCATATATCTCCACACAATTACCGTTCGACACAACATCGCTCGCCCAGCAAAATGCCCCCCTGCTATCAAATCTTCCGAGTATACACACGCTGAGACATAGATTAGAGGTCTATATTCAAAATAACGGACACCTAGCAAACAGAAGCATGCAATTGAAGGAGAAAGACGGACAGCTGGAGGTGATGTACCGCAAAGTTGTGAGTCTGTGTACGAAGGTGGAGGAGGAGAAGATTGATGATGTGCTTGGTAATTTAGTACAAGCCTTAGATAGCGACCCACTTGACGGAGTGGAGGTGGGCCGCGTGCGCGAATTCTTGCGTAAAGTCGAAGGCGTCGACGGTTAGAGGCTTCGACGCCTGAGACATGTCAAGGAAGGAACGAAGGGGAGGTGGTGGCAGGATACATGATTACCTCGGTCTCACTGCGAGGTGTATACTTTTTTTCCTTGCCACTTTTCTTGCCACTTAGGTGGTTTATCATTATGTGGGCACGAGCGAATCTCGAGCCATAGGACGGGACGGTTATGTATCGATTTTACCGTGGATATGAAATGTCTTTGTAGTCTATGAATTATTTTTATCCAAGGAAACGAACGAGTTGAGGAGTCGAAATTTTCGCGTCGTCTTTAGTCTGTGAACGTGCGTGCGTTTGGAGGCTCCCCGAACTGCAGTAGCGATTGACCTGAAAATTAATTGAGTTCTAATTGCATCTAATGCCCGCGCCTCTTCTCGACATGCAAGAGGGTTAAAGAAGTCCTTAAGACGAGCAGTATTGTGTCCAACCTGCCATAAATCTAGGAATCTGTTTAATTACCCCGCAAACGTTTTGGGCACGGACGAAGTTCTAAGTTCGTTTCCTCATGCGACTCCCACGGCTCAACATCGCGGCAACTATTGCCAGACATCTTTCATTACAAAGAACGCCAAGGATGTCCCGCTCTACGCCATCCTTTTACATACCTGGGGTGCTGACGAAGAGGAGGTCACATATGATTATGCGGACGGCAGCAGTGAAGTCTTGTCTTTCCAACACCTACGTCTCCTTCTCCACCCATTACAGGCCATGGTACTAGAGCAGCAGCAAATCGACAAGCATCACGCGGGGAAGACGCAGCATATTTTTTGCCAGGAATCTTCAATGCGCTTAAAGGCTATACGCGGGACAAGACGTGACCACGCGCCGCGCAGACTTGAGAGGAATTCAGAAAGGCTCCGAATGCAGACGAAATGCAAGATGTCGTTTACATTGGCTATGTTATCATAGAAGGATCTGAAAATTTTAGACGAGAGATTTGAGCGAACTAGACACAACCCTCAAAAAGTATAATGCATGATAGTTCTTTAAAGGAATCGGTATGCACACGGTCGACAGGATGTCGGGAAAGCGGGGTGGAAGATACGAACACTGCTCAGTCGTGTCGGGATGTCTTACCGCGACGAAAGCAATCGTTTGAGCGGGAAGAGAAGTGGTTGGGAGCAGTCATGGTTGGAGTACAGTATGAGGCGCAAAGTAAGCCTGATGGTGAGAGATTGCTGGGGTTCTTGAGCAATCGCTAGTGGTGGGAAATTGGGCACGGGCTGGGTCGTGAACACCTTGCGGCTATTATTGCTGGCAAAATACCGATAGGTCTGAGGATTTGGAGGCGCTTGTTATGAATAGTTTATCTGAAGTGGTGGTAGTTTTTCGATGATGGGTTTGAGAGCGCTTAACGCGTTCACGTGGGTGTGATTTATCCTAGCTAGGGGCGGCTCGCGATCAACGATGTTTGATAAAATTTCTAGCGAGGAAATCCGGGCGTTAGATGGATGTTCTGAGCGATGGAGCCATTTCACGGGTCAAATCTTTGTTGAAGAATTCATATTCCAGCTTAGCTACAAACATTTAAAATCTTTTCTTATTCTGTACCTCTCTTCTTATAGATGACAGTCTTTCCATTCCGATCACAACTATCAGATAGCCTCTTCATGACGTCCCAGTCCCTGCTTAGCCTCGACCTCTTCGACACGACGATCGATATCGAGAGTTGCGAATTCGACCTGCTTCATTCCAGGAACGAATAGGGGCGCGTGGGTGAAGAGATAGTTCATTTCTTCGAGGGGGCGTTTCTTGGTCTCGGGGAGCATGGCCCAGAAGAAAATAGCGTTGGTGAAGTTGCAGATCTATGTTGTGTAAGCGATTTGTTCGAGTTGAGTGAAGGTTAAGATAAGGGTAAACGCGGCAAGAGAGAAGATATGAAAAGGTATCACTTACGATGAATAGAAAATAGTACTTGTATCCAACAGCCGTCATGGCGGGTTTAGTAACCTGCCCGATCATGGTGTTGAAGGCGAAGGACACCATGGTTGCGATCGAGACGCCCTTGGATCGGGTCTTGGTGTCGAAGATCTCGGCGGGGATAATCCAGGACAAGGGGCCGCATGTAGCAGAGAAGGAGAAGTTGTACACCCAGGTAATGACAATGAAGCCCCACGCGGCTGCCTTGTTGCCGCTGTCTCCTGGTGGGAACTTCGCGAGTAGAATAGTGGCGATGATGAATGTGACCATGTTCCCTAGGTTACCGAAGATCAACGTCCAGCGACGGCCGAATTTGTCGATAAAGAGGAGGCAGAGGAACTGAGCGACGAGAGCAATGACAGACGAAATAGCTTGGTACTTGAGCGTCTCATCACCCTGGATACCCATAAGGCCGTAGATGGTGATAGAGTAGTACTGGATCGCGCTGACACCGGTCATCTGGACTGAAGCCTGGATAGCACAGGCAAGAAAGAGACGGCGGAAACAAGATTTATCAGTGAAGAGCTCTGTGTAGGACTTGGCCTCGTGCTCGTGCTCGAAAGTGATGGCGTCTTGGATCTGATCGTATTCTGCGCGAACCCAGGCATCGTTTTCGTCGCCGTGTGCATGCAACTTCGCGAGCGTGCGGAGGCCCTCCTCAGCCTTCCCATTATCAATGAGCCAGCGAGGAGACTCGGGGAAGAGTAGAATAAGAGCTGCGAGGAAAACGGCGGGAGTGACCTGGATACCGAGACTGGTGCGCCATTGTCCGCTGTTCGTGGGCGCAAAGCCAACATAGGTGCCATAGGAGATCCAGGAAGCGCAAAGAGCGCCAACGCCGAGCATGAACTGCTGTAGCGCAGTGACACGTCCTCGAATGCTGGGATGGGCTAGCTCAGATTGGTACAGAGGAACGATCATGCAGAGAATTCCAACACCAAGACCAGCAATGGCTCGTCCAGAATACAGGTATGCGAGGCCTTGGGCTCCAGTCTGTAGTGCACCGCCGAGGCAGAAAATGATGGCTCCGATCATAATAGTCTTCTTGCGACCGAGTTTGTCACCACATGGTCCAGCAATACCGGCGCCAAAAAAGGCGCCTCCAGTGAAGACAGATACAACGGCTCCGCTGTGAACAAGGTAAGCAATGTACAGAAGAAGATGGCAGGAGTGACAGCTTACATTTCGTTGTCGGTGGGCTTGAACTTGCTTTTGAAAGATTGTGAGGCAATGACCTGAGCAATAACACCGAGATCATATCCATAGAGGAAAGCTCCCAATGATGCAAACAGACCAACCAGGAACTGGTACCATTTCGGAGGGAGAGCCATGATAAATTGATTGAGGGCTACTCAAGATGCAGGGAAGGAGTAGTAGACCGCAACCGCGGGTCCCTCCTCCTCTTATACTTGACGTCCCCAGCCTCCGATCCTGCCATCTATCCCATGGGGACTCCATGCTATGCCATCCTTGCTCGTGCCATTCGACAAATCTCCCCAGACTCGCTCCATTTCCCCGCTCGCCTGATATGTGCTGCCGGTTTCCTGCAGACGAAGCTGCCTCCGAGGCTTCGGATACGGACTCGGGCAGCAATGTACCGAATGGTTGGCGGAAGAGTTCTTGGTAGCATCGGAGGATAAGATAGATGGGGGATGGTGTGGATGCGGTATGGCTCAGGCCGCTGGAAAAGTTCCTCCACGAATCAAATACGAGGCGGGTTAGACTGTATGGGGTTAAGCGCAGTCGGATCGGCGGTCATGCAGACACAACTTTCTTGAACTTCAAGGTCAGTCGCGTCCACGAGCTCTTAAGATAATTTCTCCCAGTTTTGTCATCGAACCTTACGATTTGAGCTGCACAATGGCCACTTTCACGCGTATCTCAGAAGAGGAAACTCCTTCCATCACTATTCATCCCGACCACAAGATCTCCAAGATCAACGACAACATCTATGGAGGGTTCACAGAGTACGAGGCAACATGTCTGAGATATTTAGCTTAGACGGTGTGCTGACCGGACCCTAGACATATGGGACGCTGCATATACGGTGGCATCTACGATCCCGGAAACCCTCTTTCAGATGCAGATGGATACCGGAAGGATGTTATTGAAGCTATGAAGGAGCTCAATGTTCCAGTAGTGAGATATCCAGGAGGAAACTTCATTGCTACATACCATTGGCAAGATGGCGTTGGTCCGAGGGAGAACAGGCCGAAAAGGTATGAAGGATCCTCCTAGAGCTCTCCAAACACTTTACAGAAGCTTCGTTTTACTCTTCCATGCCCAATTTGAAATTAACCCTAAATTTCCTTGCAGTTTCAAACGGGAAATCACCTACTGACATGTTTCTAGACCAGAGTTGGCTTGGATTGGTGTAGAAAGCAATCAATTTGGCACTGACGAGTTCATGAAATGGTGCGAGTTAGTCGGCACCGAGCCCTATCTTTGCCTGAATATGGGAACTGGCACTCTCGATGAAGGTATGCACCCAATTCCTAATTTCAGTCTTTCCTAAATATATCCCTGATCTAATATACACACACCAGTACAGCCTTAGCCTGGCTCGAATATTGCAACTCTTCCCAAGACACCTACTACGCCAATCTCCGCCGAAAGAACGGGCGCGAAGAACCGTACAACGTCAAGTACTGGGCGCTTGGCAACGAGATCTGGGGTCCCTGGCAGGTCGCCCAACTTTCTGCACCAGTATATGCAGCGCTTGCGTACCAGTGGGCGAAAGCACTGAAATTGCTAGATCCGAGCATTACGCTTATTCTCTGTGGTGAGACTGGATACAGCTCATGGGATCACCACGTTCTGACGCAGTGTGTGAAATGGGACGTTCATGGTTTGGGAGGTGATCCTACGAAGCGGTTGATCGATATGCACTCCATCCACATCTACACGGCCGACAAAGAGCACGTAGTTAATGCCATAGCACCGAGGTCCGCTGAGCGAGCGATCGAAATGACCATGAGTCTGATCGATCTTGCTCGCATTGAGAACGGAGTGCCACCCACTGTGCCTCGACAAACAATATGCTTCGACGAGTGGAATGTTTGGGACCCTATCAGAGCACCCGGCGAGAAGGGAGCAGAAGAGAAGTACACGCTTTCTGATGCCCTGGCAGTCAGCGTCTGGCTCAACACATTCATTCGGCAGTCGGCTAGTGTGGGTATGGCGAACATTGCGCAGTCGGTGAACGTCATTAGTCCGCTTATGACTACGAAGGAAGGGCTCGTGAAGCAGACAACTTGGTGGCCATTACTACTTTTCTCGAAATACATGCGAGGTCACACCATCGCACTCAACGTACGAGCACCAGAGTACACAGGAAGGACGAACCCAGCGTGGATCCGCGGGACTATTGAGACGCCGTATCTGGACTGCAGCGCTACGCTTAGCGATGATGGATACGTGACTCTAGCAGTCGTCAATGTGCACGAGAATACGGATTTCGAAGTCGAAGTGAAGGGTGTTGGAGAAAAGAAGGTGGATGTGTACGTCGTCTCTGGGGATAACGTTAATGTCACAAACGGAGACGAGCAGAAGGTTGGTATCAAGGAGAGCAGTTGGGACGGAAAGGGGAAGTACAAGTTCGGAAAGGCAAGCTTGACGTTGTTGAGGTGGAAGGCGTAGAATTGCACTTCCTGACTTCCATCGATGAAGTACGACACCGAGATGATAATGTCTATAGATTATGAAGGAAAAAAACGGCTGCGAATTAACGCATATCATGGCCATGCATCAATTGGTTGCCTATATCTTGACAATCACTATACTTGGCGCCCAATTCTACGATGGTCATAATAAGCACATAGCAAACTTGTATTGCACAGTACATCTATGCATTTTCATAATCAGTTGAGAAGGGCAGAGGAACAGGAAGCTGTACAAAGCCGAACTTTAATTGCGACTCCTACTTAGGGTAACTAATTAGTTTTCCATCGATATCTGCAATCTAAGCCCCCTGCCCACGAAGCTTTTCTCTACATCGATTGGTCGCGAACTTCATACTTCCGCATCGGGTATCTTTAGAATCACCGTGGATTGCTGCGACTAATAGCTGTACTACCACACTTCACAGCAGCCTGCCTATATAGGCAATAATTGTGAGAGCCATCGATCGCTGCGGCAACAATGTTGTCGCATGGTCAGTTTGTCCCCGAGTATACTACCTATTCAGGCAATGCACAGAAAGAGCCATTGATCACGGTGTTCTTTTTAGCTGCAAGGGTATGTAGGACGAAAACGCCTCCATGCACATGTGTCCAATCATCTCAAAGCGCCCAGCCATTTCCCCGAATGCTATGTACCGGTCAGCTCCAATCATCTCTATCCTCCCATCCAACTTGCCCTTTCAAGTAGCGAAAATGAAAGCATCGATTGCAGCCAAGAGCCATCATTCACTCTCGTGCAGCACCAAGACTCGTACCCGTCAGCCATCTTTCCTAACTAGGCAATTTTTCCAATGTTCGTCGATTACGGGATGTGCAGACGACAAAGCGGATCTGCGATTCCCCGCGATGTCGCCGTACCAACTTTCCACATCCGGCAATTCATCAATAGCTATCGATTACTGGACGTGCGCACGAACCTGGTGGTATGTCTACCTGGATCAACTAGAGTATTATCGTCGATTCCCGTTGCTGGAGACAGTGTGACGACTAAAAAATCACAGCTTTAAAATGTATGTACATAACCTTGCTCTTGCCCGTGACAGCTCCCGATTTGAGTAAATGCCCGATTAACTACCGACTACAGCAGCGGCCATCCCAATAACACGTTCGCATTCACCCCGTCACTAATCAACAGCTTTAACTTTCCTAATTCAGTACAACATTCCTATTCGAGCATCAACGCCTAAAACCATTGATTGCTGCAGATGTAGGCTGTGCAATCTCCAACACGGCACAGCTGTCACATCACAAGGCTTGCATATACATCCAATCAATCTCAATCAGAAGCGAACATACTACTTTAGGTAATGATGAATTGAAGCGTTGATTATCGTAGTTCCCATCGTGCATATTCTGATGGTCATGTGATTGAAATCCTAGATTAGGTTAGTCGTTAGTAGGGCAGTAATAATCCTGACGCTATAGAAATATCGATATAACATGGTATTAGGTGGCAGAGAAATTTCTAGTATCCACTGGGCAGGTACTTTTGCCAGAAACAAAAAGGTGTATAAGGCCTAATGAAAACCGGTGAGTCAAGGTTGTTTGACTAGTATATTGAATCAAGATGACCCCTTATAGCTAAGAAATGGAAGTAGAGGTTGGTCAAACTTGATTGCTCTATCAAGAAGTTGTTGGCCATAACAGATGCCCTTCATTTCCAATTGATGCATCAGGAGTCATCCAAACCATTCAGCTTGTGCGGTGAGAGTGTCAATAAGTGACCATGTCAGCTTCTAACGCTGTTCGAGAGGGAGATAAGGAGGATGATGGGCTGTGATTTGGGCCTAGCCATGGTTGCTTGCTGGGGACTGGGTGACGAGGAGGTCATTGGGGGAAATTATGCGAGTTGAAGTCGATTGGAGATGTGGCCTCCGAGCTCATAGTCCGAAACGCGAGGAATTGAGGCGAAATGTTCTTCTCTCCTCAGATAAATTTCGCTACTGTTTGTCCTTGGTTGCCCTTTAGAGACTCACCATTCAGACGGACATACAAACCGGCAGACGATAAGGCCCACACACTTCAACTCAAACAACGAGAGGGTGTGGAAAGCAGATATAACAGCGCCTAGGAATCCCATTCTTCCACTTGAAAGGTGGAGGTATACCCGGATCGGTATAGGCTCCAAATTCGGTAAGGATCCGAGAAGGACCTTTGGTATCCTGAGATGAAGATCTGCCATTTAGCAGAACTCGACTAGTGCCTTCCGCTTGTTTTGGAAATGTCAAGATCAAACCAGCTAGTGTAGCACTAGGAGTAAGAGTCTATCCGAACCTTGACTACTGAACCATCGATAGATATATGTCAATGACTTTAAAGAAAAAATCGCATTCTTCAGTTGCCGGGAACAATAAACGAAGTATAAATGGGTGTCGGAGAAGCATAATTTTGGCTAGATCTTTCGATATACTGGCATTTTATATGTCTGTAATGATATTTTGGATTCTATGGATAACAGATCGCTTGGCATCCAGCTTCTCAAGTCTTCAAATTTACGCGTAACGACGTTGTCAATGCTAGATTGCACCGAATTTGTCCAGTGCCCACCTTTCGACTTACTATGGCCAATGACGGGGAGAATAGCACCATCCCATCACCGCAGCAACATTGTGAGGCTAAGATCGACACTTACAAAGTCAAGCCAAAAAGTACAGACTTCGTATTTTTGTGGTTACTGTCGGCGAAACAATTACAGAGGTGGTAGTCTACGGCAAACGCATTCAAAATGCAAACCTACCAATATTAAAAAAGGCAAGTCGAGTAAGCCCTACAAACACCATTACCGTTACCAGGGTGGACTTTGGCATTCTGGCACTATTTTGGGAAAGTTTCTGACATGGAACTAGTCCTTCCCTTTCTTGTGAAGAATGCCAGCGACCATGGAAGAGTTTATATCAACTACTGCGCTGATTGGGAAGGAGATGTTAAGAGCGACCACAAGACGAGGTTGATGTTGTATGCGCGATGAAGAACTGAACGGGAAGAACGCGCTGAGCTTGGGCCCGCCGGTTACACCTTTCCTATTGGTCTCGTCTCCCAATGACATCATGGAGTTCAACGAACCATACTAATACCCTCGTAGTCGCTCAGAGCGTACTTCACATCCATAGTTGACGCAAGTATTACTCCTCATGAGGAAAGAGGTCAGGCCGTGTATCCTTTGTTTGAGCAAACATTAATAGTAGTAAGTTCTCATGCTGCCCCTTTTACAGAGCTTCGTGTCAAATGCTTCTCAACATTGCCACCCTATCGCCACTTTATAAGGGCCATCCTTCAACTTTCCTTCCCAGAGTTCGGTACCAATTTACCGATGCATGCTTATCCGCTCTGTAGGACGACTATGGTCCTTGGCGCATTGCTACATACAGCAGGTCAATCAAATAAGCCAAGCCCTGCTAAGCTGCATCAGGCATCTGTGTAACATATCCCCATGTTTACGATCAGCAAACAAATGAAACGTTGACCCGGTCCAGGAACAGGAACCGTACGGTGCCTGAGTACATATAGGGCGGAGCAGCCAAGTCGTATTGTCTCTCTTTCCCATCTCACCTTCACTTGGGATCACATCTCTCAATATGGCGACATCAAGCAGACGAACGGTCACCTCGACCGTTCTGACAACTCTACTTCTTGCCAATACAGTCTTCGCTGCTCCAGCTCCCGGAAGTCCAGTTAGATGTCGACGCGCTGAACCCGCAGATCCTTTTGCGATTCTCGACAAGCAGAACTGGGTGAATCCGGATAATATGACCGCGGGGGATTTTGTGGAACCACCAAACACCAACTGGGCAGATCCCTCGCGAAAGGGCACCAGTCGAAATTTCAACATTGCAATGGTGACAGTTGACTACCCCGATTCACCCTTCGTTATTACTCTTCCAGCTCTTTCCGACATCTTCGGAAATCCGCAACCACTTGCTTCTGGGATCAAGCGCGAGGATGTCCCAAAGTTTTACCACGACCTACTAAACGTGCCCAGCGAGTTAAACAGTAATCACACACTACACGAGTATTGGATGGGCGACTCGTTTGGCGAGTATGGTGTGGATTTGACTGTCTTTGGTCCCTATCGGCTGCCATCTAAGTCATGGCAATACGGCGTCGACGACGAGCAAGGCGGATTCAATCCCGGTGCGTGTCCATCACCACCATGCTCAGTGGACTTGAGGACTGATGCTTTGGGTGCATGGCGCGCGGATATTGGAGATGCGGCGGCCAACGCCTTCGAGCTGGCTTTCATTCTTTCTGCAGGCCAAGACGAATCGTCGACATGGCAGGAGTTCGGCGAGATGAAGTTTGCATCAAAGAACAACATTCCTGATGCATTCGGACCCCCTGGAAACAGCACGCTTCCCAACTTCGCGAAGACAAGATATGTAGAATGGACTTCGTGGGCTGCAGCATCCACCATCTGGCCCAATGCAGGAGGAGGTTCGTCTACCCAGGGCGAGAGCTCTGGAATGGCTACCTTCGCTCACGAACTTTCGCATCTGCTTGGTATCGGTGACAACTACAATAACCCCTTCAGCAATCCCGCTCGTCGTGCCTATACAGGTCCCTTCTCGATGTTGGATCGTGGTAGCTTCAACGGCCCCGGGGGTCCTCACACTCGATGGCAGATTCCGCCTGTTCTCGGCGCATCCATGGGCTCACTGCACACGATGCGTGACAAGCATCAAATCAAACTCATTGACCAAACACCTATCCTTCAAGTCTCTCGTACTGGGCTCGCTACTTCAGGTCTCGTTGTCGCCAAGATCACCGCTCGCTCTGTGGATCCAGGCACTGGGCTCATGGGACTGAACGTCACTCTGGACAATGGTGGCGACCTCTCACCCTCTTGCAACATCAGCACCGATCCCCTCTGCGATGGCCGTGGCTATAACAACTACAATATCGAAGTAGTCGACCGCATGGGCGCCGACAGTTTCGCACCCGACTCTGGTGTCATGATCTCCAAGACCAAGAACAGCGACCGAACGCAGCCGTTCCAGTGGGTCATTGATGCCAACCCACAGGACATCAAAGTGGTTGATTTTTACCTGCCTAACGGAACTGCACGTTACTACACAATTGGCGATTACAGGCAGTTGCTCGATGCCCTATTCCATGCCGGAACGCGGAGTGGAAGCGAGTTTGAACACATCGATGAAGCCAACAAAGTTCATATCTACGTCCTCGACATCGATCGCGATGAGGTGGGTATCTTGCACTACGTCGTTGGTGTTAAGTCGACGACTGGAACCGGGGGCCCGAGCAAGCATGGCGTAAAGCTTAGTGATGGCAAGGTCGAGACGCCATATGGCGCCAACGCTACGAAAGCAGCGTTCTGTCTTTTCGAGCTTACAAACACTGGAATATTCGCCAACGGAACGTCATCACATCCACAAGATCTTTCAGAGTACCTAGGCTCTGATATCTATCGCCTTAGTGCTGAAGTTGAAGGCAGTGGATGGATTGTTGAACTGCCGAATGCGCTGGCAACGGCGAAGTTTGGAGAGAAGGTGGAGGTCAAGGTTGCTGTAGGTGCGGGGGCAAATGCTACTGCTGAGGCGACAGTGAAGCTTACCGCGACGTCGGAGTCGGATCCTACGGTTTTGGCAAGTGGAAGCTGCAGCTTCTGAGAATAATGATGCACACTCTAGATACGAGGCGAAGGAATGAAAAACAAAAAGAGTATATTCATGCAAAACGTACTTATCTGACTACACGTCTGTCGTAAAGGAGAGCCTGACCAGTATGCATCTCAATCAATGCCAACTAAGCAATATTACAAAAGCTCGTCCCAATTAGGTCTTGACGATTATATGGAACGATTGCTCAATCTCATCTGAGGGGCAAGATAACTAGCATAGCGTTCTTAGCTCATATTGTTGTGTCCGACAGAACGACTTGTGCGTGGATTTTCATATCTATTCTCCAAGCGAAGAATATAGAGTTTGTCCAGGCAGATCGAATCGCTTTTCTTACCTTGATAACATCGCCAATGTTTATCGCATTTGATCCTAATAGGCGCGTATTCAATAGAGAACATACTCAATACGCGACAAACCGTGAATGCCTTATAATCATTAATACCCCAATGCATCTACTAAAACAGAATTCTACCACGCGGTATATGTCTTGTGTTGATCCTCAAGTCAGTTAACAACTGCCTTCCTGTCCTCCTTTCCCGTGTCTATGCTCAGTGTTAGCGCTGCGCATCCGCATTGAGGGGACTGCAGAAACTAGCCATGCACGTAAGCTATCAGCCAAGCAGAAGGATTGAACTTCAGCCCTAGTGCAGACTCGCAACATCAGGCCTTCCAACTATGTACGCTAGCTTTAAGCTTTTATTACACAGACGATAACGGCTACGACTCGACATCATTATCCAGCTTTGCATACACCGCACTCAGTGTTCTCTTGTGTTCTTCACGCGGGCTCAAACATGCCTCTCTCATTCTCTTCCCTTTTCAGCAGAAAGCCCAAGATACCCCGCCTTTCATTCGAAGAATGGGTAGCAACTACTACACAAGGTACAGCCTCCGCTTTACTTCTGCGTCCTCGCCATTGCACATGCTAATACGTTTCAGCTGATATCGAAAGGCTCTTCCTGCAAGTTCTCAAAAAAGGAGACGTAGAAGATGGCCTTGGAGGAGCCCTATCCGATGAAGAATTCGCATACTTCAACCACATAGTATCAAGCACCACCGGCGATTCGGCACAGTCGCCAAGCATATCCATCTCTCCAGAAATAGTGATCTCGCATCTAATGACATGTCACCCAGAGCATGCTAAGACCATTAATTCCTCTTCGACTCTTCTGATCAGGCTTCTGCAAGCTCACGCCTCTTTTCCCTTTGTCACCAATGCTTCGGAGAACTTGACACCACCTGCTCTTCTACAGGCCGTCCTTCTTTTAACACACAATTGTGATAGCTTTTTCGGAGGCGCGGGCTGGATAGGCGGTGAGGTGACGATACGTGGACGCACGCCGAAACAACGTATGGCTTTCATGTTCTCCAGTCTCGCAACATCTCAAGCTACTCCATCCATGGACGATTTACTCGATGTGTTATCACGGGTCGCCTATCCGCGCGACTTGGACAAAAAAACCGGTGATCTAAGGAGAGAGTACGCCAAAGATTTGATTCCAGTAGCGGAGCGATTACTTGGAGATGACGCTGGAAAGAAGCATCAAGATTCGATGGAGGCGTATCGTGTCTCTGTCACGGTTTACGATCAACTTGCCCATCTGGTCGCCGCTTTGCATGGCGCACCTGTTGTTGAAGAGCTTGCTCAAGGGCAAACAGAGATAGATATTTATTCATTCGAGGAGTGGGCTGTCAAGGTACGTTTTTAACTTCCTTTTAATTCTGCACACACATACCTCTAAAGCGGGAACGAGAAAGCTGACGGAAGATCTAGGTCGATCTATTATCTGCGCTAGACAAACTCTTCGCCTGTTTTCTGCGAGAGAAAAGAGAGCACTGTGGTTGTGGTAGTATCTAACCGCAGCACTCCTAAGAGTGACGAGTTGCGGGAGCAACAATCCCCGAGGTAGCGAAGAAAATCTCGACATGGCTTTGGCAATCAAAAGTTTGCGCGGAAATTCACGAGTAGTTAATTCCTTTTCATTGTTTCGAATTTATCCCGCTTAGGTCTTTGGTTATAGTTGACCGAGGCTCCCAGAAATACACTAATTCTGGAGACGCTACACGCACCTGGTCGTTTCGGGATTCTGCCAGCAGATACCACTATCGTACTGAAGGTACAGACTAGTCTCAATCCCGCCATCGTCACAATGTAAGGCTAGCCGATGATCCTCCCGACAAAGAGGTCACTGCTCTAAGCTACGGACAAAGCTCGTACCGTCTCTGGTAGTCACAGCGTCGGAACATAGTAATAGCCTTGTAAATCTTGATTTTTCATGCTCGAGCCCTATGCCATCCGTTCCTCGAAGGTAAGGTTGTATGGAAATCCGCGGGGGGCGCTCCTAACAACTATCGTACTAGGAAGCTCAGAACGCCAACCGTTTTGATGCCGCTCTAGCCAAAATTGCCTGACATCGATCCCGACTAAACCTTTGATCCAGAATATTGCCCAGTGAAATTAAGCGTAAAGATGTTATCTCTAAGAGGACATTCAAGGTTTCATTGCTGATCTGCTTTGATAGAAGCACGATGCTGGTTTTGGTGCGGTTTCAATATACATCTTCCAAATCCGGGCTAAAATTTTCCAAGCTTAACTCGTCGTTTTCAAAAGTGTATTCTGAGGTCAGAAAGTCGTCCTCGGGTTCCGGGTTATCTTCCAAATCTGCAGCAAAATCCGAATTTAAAGTATTGGCTGGAATTTTTGAACTACTTAAGTATCAAACTTGGGACAACTCGCTTTAACAACTTGTTTTTCGGGAATGGTGTAGTGATAGATTTATATGGTTAGTTCGAATAGACGAAGACAACTAGCAGGCAGCGGTTCCTCCTGAGGTACACGAAGTTTCCCCAGTCTCTTCACCCTTGCTTCAAGAATCTCTATCCGTTCTTGAACTTCTCTAATAATATAGCTCTGCCAAGATCTGTTACGGCTACTAAAAACTATGATAAATCAACCGGACTCCAATCTAAAGGCGGGGAGGCGTTTGATGTGGCGGAGGGTTGAAGTCCTCAATGCAGATTAAAGACAGAGTATTAGCTCTTATTTAATGCAGAGCTCCCCAGAGAGAGCTTAAGCATGGTACCCCTCTCTCTGGAGATTACCGACTTGGTAAGCGATATGACGTCGTTAGACTCGTTCTCTAACCAACCAACGAACGGTTGCCCGATGATATCGAAAAGGGTCTAACATACTACCCGTGCGGGGGGTAGCGTTAAGTATAATTATCGCAACGTTCAATTATATCCACTAACACTTTAAAACTCACTGAAATCTGGATGCCCATATGACAATCTCACAGTATGGCGACAAATAGCAGCGATAAGTCTTCGACTCTGGTAACGAAAATTGCTGTAGACGGCGATATCATCTTCATCATCGGCCCACATGAGAGAAGGATACAAGTAAAATCATGCTGTCTCAAGAACGCCTCAAAATACTTCAAAGCTATGTTCGGACCGCACTTTAGTGAAGGCCAGGACCTAGGGAGCAGCAGCCCTAAAGAAATACAAATGCCGGATGACAGCGCAAATGCCCTGGAAATCATCTGCAACATCATCCATCACCATAACGACGCGGTCCCTGAAAATCTTAAACCTGACGAAATCCTCGAAATCGCCATCGCCGCAGATAAGTTTGACTGCATTGTTGCGCTGAAACATGCTACCACTCTTTGGTTGAATCCAAGGAATGTCAACGGTATTTTCGAACTTGGGCGTCTAATGGCTGCTGCCTACATACTCGATAATGCACGGGCCTTCGATGAGATTACACTCTTAATGATATTTCGATACAAGGAATCCTACCTTTCGCTCACAGATGAGACCGCCGGTCTGATTGACTTCGTCCCGTGGAAGGCTTTTTGTGAGCATCAAATATGCAAAAGTTCACGAGACTGATGCTGAT
>BLYF01000076.1:361790-389500 GCA_014905255.1 Herpotrichia juniperi
GCCATCTCCAAGGCGCGATGTGACAGGAAGGTTAGTTTGAACCACTGCAGCCCACCGTCTCTGTGCACCTGCAAATATCTAACTCCACACCAATAGGTGCCATGTTCGCAATGCGTCGCAAGAAATTATGTCTGCCAACCTCGATGCACCTCACGCAGACCACGAGCTGTTCGACGGCAGACTTGGCGAAGTCAAGCCTCGACAGCGCCCTCGGACGCGGTTGAACCCGACGGCGATCACACCGCATACACGGAGCAATTCACCAGCTTTATGCTTCCAGACAATCAGCCTCCCAGCAACGATTCATTCGACTTTTCAAGCTCAGCTTTTCCGCAAGAGCCCTTAGACGTTACTGGCTACGAAGCTTTCATTGGCCTCTCGTACCCCGTTACTTCAAGCGATGGTGAGGCGGTGGAAGGAAATACATCAAATACATTGTTCTCGTCCATGCCGTGGTTGGATGTATGCGGCAATCAGAATGGGACTCTGGACTCTCAAACCTCTCCATTGGGAGTTGGAAGCGCTGGGCCTCAGAAGCCGCATCAGAATCTGTCCCGTGGGCCAAGCCAACTTCCAACTCCGGCGCCCACAACAGCTAGAACAGCTCAAAGCTCACAGACTACCTCTCCCAACTTCCAAAATATTTCTACTCAGTATAAGAATTTCGAAGAAGTACACACAACAAAAAGCGGAACATCGGACGATGTGCTTGGGGATATGGTGGATTTACTTGCTCAGCCGGATGTATGGCATGGACTTCCAGGTAGCAGTGGCGATGCTACTCAAGTCCTCCCACACGAAGCACGAGATCGCATAGTCGCGGCTGTGCAACTATTACTCTACCGAGCATTGCAGACTCGTTCCTCTCCTTCGCCATCCAGTCACGGTCTCTTCGGACGCATCGTAGTGCTACCACCTTCCCACATACTTGTTCACTTTGTCGAGCTATACGCGGCGCGCATTGACTCCATTCAACCGTACCTTGGCTTGGCTGGCTCCCCAAGAATTAGCATAAAGGATATTCTACAGGTTAACATGGCCGATGTTGGAGTTCTGCTAGTTATTCTTCTAATCACACAAGGGGCCATGCTCACGGATCATCGCGAATCATTGATACTCGCAGATGGTTTGACAGAAGTCTGTAGAGTCGCGTTAAATGATGTCCTTGAAAGTAGAAGCATGGCGCAGCCAATGGTTGCAGGGAGTGCTCTACAACTGCTCACACTGTGCGTGTGGAGCGGTAAGGATTCCTTTGCTTCAGTAAGTAAATTCCGAGGTACAGAAAATATGAGATGTGGCTGACATATTGGACAGTTTGCAATGTCGAAAAGAGGTCAATATTTGAGCGTAAGGCGATAACAGTTCCCGCTAGTTGAAATAGTGGCGCTAATCGTGCGTAGATCCTCAAGCACACTTGTCTGATGCAGCCCGAGCCAATCCGCCACAACCGTACATCAGAGGGCATGGACCCATGGGAGAGGTGGAAAGAGCAAGAGGAAAGGAATCGGTTTGGCATCCCCGTTTTTCTTGCGACGATATCTCATCTAACCGTTCCAGACTCGCGTATGCTTGGGTGTACGTGGACCTTGAAATAAGCTTGCTCCACGACTTGCCGCCAGTGCTCTCGATCAACGACTTACATGTACCCTTACCCCAAGACACTAATCTCTGGCATGCCCAATCATACGGTGCATGGCTTGAGCACTACGGCGCAAGTGGGACTCGGCTTGACGAAGAGACGCAATCACTAAACAGCCTCTTCCGAAGCTTCCTCCAAGGCCGCCTAATCAGCAGTGAAGTCTTGTCTTTCCAACACCTACGTCTCCTTCTCCACCCATTACAGGCCATGGTACTAGAGCAGCAGCAGCTCCTCTGCATATTCGATACAGACGAGCCATCCAACAGATACCGCGTGCTTTCCAAGATCAAGGTTCTAGGACGCTTGCAAGAGACTCAGGATTTGCTGCAGCAGTTAACAACACTTCTTAATCGAACGTCAAAACTACCCACAGGACAAGACAAGCAAAATCCCACCAACTCAATGGGTTGTGTGAGCATGATAATGCTCCATCTGGTCAGTTTGAATGCATTTGCAAGCATCCCCGAGATTGAACGCTGCGCCAAAGAAGAACCTCCTGCGTCTGATGCGGAACGTGCGGAGAGGTGGCGGCGGATACGGTACGCAGAAGGCGAGCGCTACGTTCTGTTCCACGCTGGCCAGATATTCAGACTCATCGACAGCTTGCATATAGATGCGCGACCTCCTTGGTGGCCTGTAGCTACATACCGCGCCAGTCTGGCATGCTGGTCATTCAGATCGCCAACAAGAATGTCGCCGGCAGATCAATCGATCGAACTCTGTATCGATACTCTGTTGCCAAGCGAGGAGGATTGTTTTCTCAACTCGTCTGCGGGTACGGCGGTTGTCACACTTTCTAATGGGAGACGGGTTCCGGTTCTGGGGGGAAATAATAGCTTGCAGTATTGCATTGGCGCGCTAGAGAAACACCCTACTCGTTTGGTACGGGGTGTGCTGGAGAAAGTGAGATTCTTCTCAGATAGATGGAGTTCTTGATCATCACGACTTTGTTCGTTCCGCAAATTAGAGACGAATTGATGTGTGAAATTGACCTGAATACTATTTGTTATCCCATATTAACCCATATTCCTAGCGCCTATTAAAAGGTATATTTGCCATTGACCCCTCGGCTGAGAACAAATTTACACCGCAATGTTTTGTGTGATTCCTGGACACTCCTTCTCCAATATCACGGTCAATTCCTCCCAAACCCTCTTTTCCAGCTGTTTGCCCTCCTCGCTGCGTACCAGCGGCGAAGGATCAGATATTTTGTCGTCAGCAATATACTCTCCGGTGCTTTCCTCGCCAACCATTCCAGCCGCATTGACCAAGGTTCGGCTGCCAACTTCCACCGTGCGCCCTAACAGCTTCTTGAACACGACGGGCGCCATGCCCATATCCTTGACAAGTTCTGACTTGCACAGACCAGGCGTGACACAGTTGATAACAACAGGGTACTTAAACCGATCCTTGATGACAGATCGTGTAAGATGACGTAGGGCGAGGATCTCGAGGAGCTTGGAGACGTTATACCGATCCATCATATCTGCCGTTTTCTCGTCGTCGAGCGCGGCGAAGATGTTTGGGCTCTTCTTCTGGGGCAGGGTGGTCCAGTGATGCACCTCTGACGTGACAATGGTGAGGAAGGGCCTGGATCCCGTCTTGGCTGCAGACGTGCGCATGGTGGGCAGCAGCAGGAGCGCCAGCATAAACGTCGAAATGACATTGACGGTAATGTGCGCCTCATGGCCTTCGGCCCGCGTGAATTTCCCAGATGCGATCCCTGCGTTCTCCACACACACGTCCAGTCGTGGAAGCGCCTCGCACCGCTTCGCAAACGCCTTGACGCTAGCGAAGGATGAGAGATCCAACTCCCATACCTGAAGCACGCCTGTTCGCTTTTCTGTCTTTTCGATGTCCTTTTTGGCCGCCTCGCCCTTGCTCAACGTGCGGCATGCGATGATGACTGTGCTCGCCCCTGCTCGTACGAAGTGCCGAGTTGCCTCGAGGCCTAGACCTGTGTTGGCGCCCGTGACGATTACGGTTTTGCCTGCAAAGGAAGTCTTGGAGGGATTCTGGGGTGTGTAGAAGAGCTGGGACTTGAGGAATGCAGGGAAGCTCGACATGGTGAAGTTTTGTGTTGTTTAGGCAAGGAAAATGGAGAATGTGAGGAGGAATACGGGCCCTTTGATCAAGGAAGAGTATTGGAGTATGGGTGGAGTATGGATGGAGTATTGGTTATCGGCAGTTTCAGTACTGCGACCTTTGTTTGTTGCCTTGTTGTTCCGTCACGCCGGCATGCATGTCTGGCGGACCTCCGTAGCGTTGCATGTCACGTGATGTCCCCACCGTTTGAGCACCGCGAGGCATAGGACCTCCGACTCTACGCTTTTCCGAACCTCACGACCACATGGAGAGCCGAGTTATGGCTACTGACCTAATGAGGGTGTCGGACATGATGGCGGGTTACAATCATCACAGGTACTGCTTTCTTGCACAGATAAAGGCATTCAGCACACCATATCGTTCATTTTCAACAGCACACAACGTTCATCTTCAAACAAGCACTACATTCATCTGCACAAAAGGAACTCCTCACCCTGGTTTTTGAACAAACAATTCACCTATCAGCCATGCTTTCCTTCGCCACCCTCCAGGTCCTAAACCTGCTTCAAACCACATTCCTCCTAGGTTTCAACCTAAGCCTATCCTTCATCTCCATTCCGACTATCCTGCTCTCCCCTTCCCCCATCCTGGCCATCCGCCAATGGCATCTCCAGTTTCAGACCGGCAAGAAGACCGCAACTCCCATCAGCGCATCTCAGCTGATCCTCTCCCTCATCCTGGCCTATGGATCCTCAGTGAACTCTGGAACCTTTGCAACAACGACTGTGCTTTACGGCGTCTCCAGCTTCCTGTCCTTCTTTATTTTCCCATTTACCCTGTACTATATCCAGCCGCTTAATGAGATCCTGGCGGAGAAATACAGGGCGCAGTTGGAGCTGCACTACGCTGATTTGCCGGAGAAAAACGCCGGCATGCAGACTGCTCGGGTAAGTCTACCGTATTCAAAAGCTTGGTTTCTGTTCGCTAACCCATGCATTTTTTAGGACCACGACAAGATCGCCAAGTGGGGATGGTTCAACTGGTTCAGGGTTGCAACTTATGCGTCTATTGTCTCGGTTAATGCTGCTGCTGTCTTGACCCAGCTTTAAATACGAGGCTCCATGTGGAATGACAATTTATGTTTATAGTGTCGCCAGGACGGAGTGTGAATTGGTGGAGGTTTGGGTTATGGATGTATGAGGTGCGATCATGGCGTGGGAGGTGAGGGTGTAGGTTGGATGAAGTTTTGCAGTAACGCTTGTCATGATTTTGTTGGTGCAGGTCTTGCTGCACGTTCTTAAGCAGCTTAGGGATCGAAGACAAAGTTGATGAATATTATATTGTACCTTTGCTTGTCGAGACAATCCTTGCGTTTTCTGTTGCATAGCTTCTATATTCGTACTTCTCTGCAATGGGTTCTAGTGAGCCTGCAAGATATTTTATAAATTAGCTCTACATGAATTATTATCTTGTATTTTGACGTCATTTCCGTAGCAGCCGGTCACACATGCCATAGACCACGGCTCTCGATGGACGTTGGATGCATATATGTACAATCCCCTTGCCCGGACCGTTAGCGCCAACAAATGAATAAGCAGAGTATCTCGTTGGCTAATGCCCTGCTAATGGCTTTTAGAGGCATGCGTTGATCAGTTTAGGGCTCTCACGGACCGAAAGTGGCTTCAAGCTAGTCTACATATCACCCCCGTTATTGTTGGCGCTAACTATCCGTGCAGAGGGACTGTACGAACGGCATGCCCTTGCCTAGTGTGGGGCGCTATGCGGCCGGTGAAGCCGTGCGGCTGAGGCTTTATTGGGGCACAATATCCCTGAAGCGAATGAGCTGAGACCGCGGTCAGTCGCCATCAAGAATGAGTAGCCTTTTCAAGGAAGTGATCCAAAAAGCTAAACAGAAAACACTTGAATTTCTCAGATATTGACCCACCCTTCTCCTGCGGACGATGTTACATGCGTTGTTTCGCCACCCATATCGATTACACAATGAAATTTCACAACACCGCCAACCATAACCAAAAACCCGCCCTTAGTACAAAAGCAGCTCACGTAAAGGAATTGTAGTGATTGAACAAGCCACTCGGATCATACTTGGTCTTGAGCAACCGTAATCTTGGCAGCTTCGACTTCCCATAAACTTGCTCTGGCTTCTCAATGCCACGAGCGTAATTGACAAACACGTTGCCTTCAGGGTTTCCACAGCCGGTGCTCAGATCCGAACGTAGCGTCTTGGCGAATGTGTCGACTGTGTTGACTATCTCCGTCGTGACGTTGTCTGGTAGATTGAACTCGAAGAACCCGTAAGAAACAGATTGGCGCCAGGGAAATGCTGTAGAGTCGTCGGGAATAGAGGCTGTCACTCCTAGGCCGAATTTCTCAAGGAGCCAGAAGCCTGATGAACTGATGGCTGGATTGGCAAGGAGAAAGTTGATGAGCTTAGTGTAAGTGCTGACGAGTGTGGGGACGGTCAAATTATTGAGTTGATAGCCCCAGAGATCGGCTTTCACGCCTTTCTGGCTGGCGAATGTATCGGCGCCGAAGTTGGCGACGTATACTAATTTGTTGTATGGGACTTCGGAAATATTGCTGACCCTTGGCTTCTGGTCAAGGAAAGGCTTGATTGCAGCATCACCTTGTTCCTTGGTACCGTAATAGATGGCACTGACATCGATCTCAGGCTGGAAGCGGTATCAGTACATACAGCTAGCTTGCTTGGACGGCACGAACTTACAATATTGTTTCTTAGCGAAGATGCAATCGAAATTGCGAGCTTATCATCTTGGTTTCCCTGATACGTACTCAAGATCTGGAATATGGTTCCATTTTTCTCGGCATCGAATATGAGGTCGGCGTTATACACCATTCCACCGTTAAGTGTATCGTAAATGCGGTATGTCGCCGAAGTGATGATACCAAAGTTGACTCCGGCTCCCCGAATACCCCAGAAGAGATCGGAATTCTTGGTCGCCGATGCCGTTAAAATCTGACCTGAGCCAGTCACGATCTCAACTGATAGCAGGGAGTCAATGATGAGTCCGTGTTCACCCGTCAATGGTCCTATACCCCCACCCAGCGTGACCCCTAGGACACTTGGCGAAGAAGACCCACCAGATGCTGAACGTTACGTAAGTTGTTGATAAGAATATGCAGCAGGTGTATTTGGAACTCACGTATCTGCTTGCCCGCAGCATACAAAGGATCGTAAACATCGGCAAAGATAGTAGCAGCTCCGATGGTCATAGTGTTTGCAGAGGCATCAACGGCAACCTTTTTGAAGTTACTCAGATCGACGTTGAGTGCATCCTTCACACCAGACAGTGTTGTGGAATACCCATGGCCGCCACCTGTAGCCAAGAAAGAAACCTTGTTTTTCGCTGCATACTGGACGATCTTCTGTACATCCTTAACTGTAGCGGGTTTCGCTGCAACGGAGTAGGTCGGATTGGCGTTAGAATAGATTGTCCATCTCTGCGTGAAATCGGTTGGGTAGGATGGATTGCTGGTAAGAATGATTTCAGATCCCGAAGATAGGGATTTAGTCAGGTCTGCGCCGATCTGCTGTGAAGTGACTGCCAGGGCATGTTGTGTAACGATCGATAGGACAGAAAGAACTGATACCAAGAAGGCCATACCGACAGAGAGGTAAGACTTGAGTGCAAAGATGCACAAATGTAACAGGGATGAGTGCAGAGATAGCGTTCCAAACACACGGCGCAACTGTTCGATTTTATAAGATTTTGACAGCCATTTTACTCAGGCCATTTATTATTACTCTCGTACTCGACTATCAGAATGCTCACGAGGAACCAGAGCTAATCTCTCAGCCACAACGCCTTCTGACAACCAACACCGAGCTATTGACTCAAAATACTTTCTGCCTTCAAGCCATTGAGCCATGTTCTGTCTCGCGACCTGAGGCGTTTTGGTGGACTCGAGCTCGGGGCTTTTGGCCCCTGCAGTTTATGCAGGCAACCGTTCCCATAACCAGTCAGACGGCATGCAGTCAGCCACGCGACTACCATGCAGCTCCAATTCCCCCATGAAGATAGTGCATCAGCTATCCAACGCTTCGGTCGTATTCCATGCATGCAGCTAAATGCGGTAGGGCTGACTTAGGGCCGAGACTACGGACGTCCGTATGTAGTGCGCAGGAACGGCCCGCGATCCTGAATTATTATCCTCTAACTCACGATCGAGCTTATTTTCACGTATTTGTTAATCCTACAGAATTGTTTCTTGATGACTCTGTTGGCTGACTGTGTCGCGGATCTCCGCGCCCTTACTGGACGCACCCGACTGGTGGTCTGCAGCACCGGCCCGCGATAATTTTTCGGTGCTCAGAGTGCAAACATCCACGCGATAGCTGATGTGCTAGTTTTTGAAGGTACGTAGCTTGATAGCGACAGAGAGACAGTATACGAGGAATGTACGCAGTTCGGACTTGATAACGGGATGGAGGGTGGGAGACAAGAGAAACATGTTAAAGGCGCCGTTAGCTGGCACAATATTCAATTATCTTTTTCTCTGAACATTCAATCCACAGTGATATCAGAAAACATGATACAGGAGATCCTCCAGTCGGCATCGCTCCCTCTGTTTTCCTTACTTGTTCCCGCCCTCGTTGCTAGTGTGCTCGGTACCTTTGTTTGGGTATATGTTCGCCTCACCAACAATGATCCGAAGAAGCCTAGATACAAACAGCTTCCTGGCCCTAGAGGTAGGCTGATCTATCAACATCATGCCAATATCTACTAACACTGTCGTTCAGGTATACCATGGATAGGACCGATCCATCTACTGCCCTCAGTTCATGTCTACCGGAAGTTCAAGGACTGGGTACGTTGTCTCTAGGGAGTGATTTATGAATCGGCTAATGTGTAACGCAGCATGATGAATTTGGTCCCATTTATCAGTTGACGCTTTTTGGCACCAAACACGTCCGAATCAACAGCGAAAAGATTGCTCAGGAGATTCTTGCAAAGCGAGGAGCCATCTACTCAAACCGAGCCCCTACGCCAAACATACCAGGTACCAAGGTTGACGCTGAATACCTACCTCTTCTGGACAACAATGGTAAGTGTTAGCTTCTCGTATTTATTTCAGAGTCAGATATATCCTTCCAACTATGTCGAAGGGCTCTGTGCTACTCTGTAGACATACTCTCGGTTGCATGAACGAACACCTTCAGATTTCTTGGCTTGCTTTTCTTAATGTAAGCTAACTCAAACGTTATACAGAACAACTTACAAGGCATCGCAAATTTGCCCATGAGTGCCTGGCGAAGACCTACAACTTTGATATGTATGGTTTCACGCATCTCGAAATCAAAAGGATGATGTATCTACTAAACAAGGACAACCGAAACTATCCCGAGCTATGCGAGGAGTTCACACATAGAGTGAGCGCTCGCCTTGCGTGGGAGGATCCCACTCTCAGTCGAAGCCTCAACCGTAGCTCTGCCGGCCTTCTTTCAGCCATCTCCCCAAGTGGACAGCTGCCCAATAAGCTACCAGTTATCATGTTGTTGCCGAACGCGCTCAATCCTTGGTATTGGAAAGAGAAAAGGCGCCACGACACCCAGAAAGAGTTCTGGGTAGGCGCAATGCAGACCGTCAAAGCGAAAATGAACGCCGGCATCGATGGTCATTCTTGGGCTCGCACGTTCCTCAAGGAACAGGGGCGCTTGAAGTTCCCCAGTGAGGTCCCGAACGACAAGGAAGGTGCTTTCGCGGTAGGCATGCTTGCTATCACAGCATCGCTACCCATGTCTTCGCCCATTCAAACATACTTCCTTGCCATGTGCCATTACCCTCAGTGGCAGAAGCGACTCCAAGATGAAATCGACGAAGTGTGTGGTCCAGATCGTCTCCCAGATTGGTCAGATGCTCCGAAACTACCAGTCCTCCGGGCCATCGGCAAAGAGTTGATTCGCTGGAGGCCACCCGTCCCTACGGGAGTGCCCCACGAGGCTGAGAGAGATGATGTGTATGACGGGTACCTTATTGAGAAGGGTACCCTTGTCCATCCTACCGAGTGGGCGCGTCGAAGTGACGAGGCAATGTATCCGAACCACGAGGAGTTCAACCCCGATCGTTACTTGAACCCGATCTACCCAACATACAAAGAGCCGTTGACGAAGTATCCGAACGTCATCAACCACCACGTGTTTGGATATGGTCGTCGAATCTGCATGGGCATGGAGATTGTTGACTACCAATTGGTCACAGTCATCGGATCTTTAGCTTGGGCTTTCAATGTCTCAAAGAAGAAGAACAAGATAGGTATCGGTACGTGTTTTGAATTGAAATACCCTACGGCGTGTTTGCTAACTTTTTATTAGATATCCCAGTGCACACCTTCGACTGGACGGACTTGCTCATTACCCGACCGGAGCCATTTGTCTTTGATATCAAGCCAAGAGATGCACACAAGGCGCAGAAGGTTCAATCTATGTATGAGGAGGGTTTGGCACAGAGTCCCGATCTCGCTGTCTGATGTGATCTCTATTTTAAAGATTTGAGTTTGCTCGATCCCGACCCCATGCATGAACGATCTTTATTCCTCTCGAATGTTCTTTTCCTGTGAAGCTTTTCCTTCATTAGATAGTTCCGTTCGTCTAAATATGAATATACATTTCTATCAATCTCTCCAATGACCAAACTTACAAACTTTCGTGCATCACCCTTCATTTCACTATAATCGAATGTGACTAATTCACATTTAACTCATACTTTCAACAAATTCTATACGTTGTTCCATCAGCAGATTATGATGGTGTTCAATCTCATGTCAATGAATCAATGCGCTGATCACAAAAAATCTTAATACATAGCGGTTTCACTACAAATTTGCTACGTTGGTAAGATAGTCGCGGTCTTTTCATGCCAATTACTTTATCAAGCACAAGAGCAATAATAGAAACGACAACGCAAGATCCTGACCGTAATTTCAGCATGAGACATCTAGCTGAACATGCCAATAAGCCATCAAGCAAGCCACGTTCGTAGCTGAGAACCAAATTTGACGGCGCAGTCAACACTTAATGGACTTCCGCGATAAATAATTTGTCTCAGTATTGAGATAGGCGTTCCTCGGACCAAATAACTGTTCTCCCGGCAACGATCGTCTTTGTAGTACCACCACGGATATCCGCCTTGGCACTCCGGAGTTCCGCCCTAACAACCATTCTTTGTTCGCAGCACGGATCCGGAAACCTACCCGACTACTGATACCCGTGAGTAGGTATAGGGAGAAGAGAGTTGAGTTTTTGGTTATCACACTACCATCTTCCAACTTGCACGCATTCTCTCTGCACCATGGCGGAAAACAAGACCATGGATTCGGAGAAAGACCTCAACCCCAGCGACCAGCAGCTCGATGTGCAGGAACACGGTGCGCAGATCCAGTTGACGAAGACGCGATTCGTGCTCGTACTCGTAGGCCTTGTTTTGGCCATCTTCCTGGTACGTATCTATCGCTTATGACGCAGAGCAAAATGCTAACACCAACCTTGCAGGCCTCGCTCGACTTCGTCAGTTCCAACTTCAGTATTTCCTGCACTTACAAAACCTAACACCGTCCGCAGACCATCATAGCAACAGCCATCCCCGCAATCACGGATGAATTCCACAGCCTGCAAGACATCGGGTGGTACGGCTCCGCCTTCTTCATCACCACCGCAGCGACGCAAGCGCTATGGGGAAGACTGTATACCTTTTTCCCGCTGAAATGGACGTACCTCACCTCGATAGCCTTCTTTGAGCTCGGCAGCGTGATATGCGGTAAGCGATCACCATTCACTCGCTTGGCGTTTTGGGATGACGTCATACTAACTATGTGGTTTAGGTGCCGCACCAAGCTCTTTAGCACTTATCCTCGGTCGCGCGGTATGCGGGATTGGTGCCGCGGGGCTCTTCGCAGGCTCCTACACCATTATCGCTGTGTTGGTGTCGCCGGCGGAGCGGCCGAAGTATAGTGGCTTGATGGGAGCAGCGTATGGGATGGCGAGCGTTGTTGGGCCGCTTATAGGAGGGGCCTTCACTAGTCATGTATCATGGCGGTGGTGGTGAGTGGTGCGGTTCGTCCAAGTAGAGAGTTCGCTAACGAGGCTACAGCTTCTATATCAATCTGCCTGTAGGAGGCTTGTCGTCGGTGTTCATCTTTCTCTTTTTCGTCAACGAGCCTTCAAAGACTCGTCCGGGCTGGCGCACTATGTTGATCCAGATGGATCTCCTCGGCTTGTCTTTGATTGTTGGTGCTGTGGTCTGCTATATTCTTGCTATGCAATGGGGTGGCATCTCGAAAGCTTGGAATAGTGCTGCTGTCATCGGCACTCTTGTTGCCTTTGGTGTATTTGTCCTCCTGTTCATTGCCGCCCAGTGGTATCAGGGAGAAAATGCTATGGTGCATAGTCGGATCATTAAGCGCCGTACTATTGCCGTCGGCTGCCTTTTCTCTTTTTTGTAAGTATCGCTTTTGTTTGTCGCCTAACGAGAAAGAATTGCTAACCGTGATCAGGATCAATTCCGCATTCTTGCTCACATTTTATTATCTACCCATTTACTTCCGTGAGTTGTCATACTTTATGTTCAACTAGTCCACTGACAAAAGCTGACGATAACTAGAATCGGTGCAAGGAGTTTCAGCATCGTTGAGCGGCATTCGAACTGTGCCGTACATTCTTGCAGTCAGTAAGTACAGTACTCCTGGTCATTCCATCTTTTGGTGGGTGCTAACCCTTCTAGCGTTTTGCGTTGTTATTGTTGGCCAACTGATATCTATGACTGGACATGCAGTGCCATGGATGGTTATTGGAGCCGCAATAACAACTATTGGCTCTGGCTTGATCTATACTTTTGATGTTGATTCTTCAACTGGGGTCTGGATTGGATATCAAGTAAGGTGGTCCCGGCAAGCCGATCCGTCTCATCACTAATTTTGCTTCTCTCAGATTCTTGGGGGGATAGGGATCGGTATCAGCTTTCAAGTCCCTATCATGCTCACGCAAGCAACGACTAGGGAATCCGATGTGCCGCTAGCAACAGCCACACTATTGTGTAAGTCCTCATAAAGTGCGAGGGAACCCTCACATAACTAATGTCCAATGCAGTTATACAGACATTAGGCGGCGCATTCGGCGTGTCGACTGCACAAGCTGCCTTCCAAAACATACTCCTCAAGCAACTCGCCATCTCAGCACCCAACCTCGACCCATCCTTGGTCCTCAATGCCGGAGCGTCAGATATTAGGAAATTCATTCCGTCGGATTCGTTGCACGGGGTGCTCGAGGCGTATGTAGCGGGCTTCAGGGGCTGTCTCATTGTTGCTATCGCATTTGGTGGCGCAGCCTTCGTCAGTGCTTTTGGATTCAGATTTACGACCATCCGGAAGACGAGCTTGGCAGAGGGCCAGAACTCGGCCTCCTCGACGTAGTTCAGACATGATGTATTTCTGAGAATGAGATTGCATACAAGATCTGTGGGAAGGGTTGAGAAATTGTGATGTGAGAACAGGGTGACAGAACCAAAAGGCGTACTCCATGTGCCAAGGTGCGAGAGAACACTCCATCTTGATCTGACATACCAGCCTGGCAGTATTAGCTGGAGGAAAGAGGATCAAACCAGCCTTGTGAAGCCCTGGTAGGTTTGGCAGAACGAAGTTAGTTAGACTAGGAGCTCAAGAGATGCAAACCTCCACCGAGACTTTTGAACCGGATACACGCGGGCTTGAATTCTTATTGTTTAGACGAAAAAGGTCGTGCATAGGAACACTTTGATTTGAAGCCTGGAAGTTTTTACTATTGATGTTTCGCAGTCGAAATTTATCGACGCATTGTCCTAGGATTTGGAGAGACTGCTTTGGTCAGCAGTAAGAAGTAGATATTCGCCACCCAAGCAACTTTATTTTTGAACGGGCATCCTAATTTTAAAACGCGAAAGTTTATTGCAATTCGTTCTCAATTAGGGTAACAATCCTGCTAGTAATCGATGGACCAGTCAGGAGGTAAAGGCCGGATGGTCGGACGAGAAAAGGATGACGCGCGCATTTGTTGAAGCCACCTTAAGTCCGCCACAGCATCCATCTTTTCTCGTCCACCACACTCGCCCTACGTACGTCAGCCCGCCCACGGATCACATATAACAACGCGGCGGATCCCCAGGGCTTCCTGAGGAATCTAGCTGCACTTGCATCCTTACAAACTGGTTCCCTCACCCTTCCTACCGCTGCACCTGCTGCGGTCGTACTTGCGAACACGTCCAGGCACCCGCACAGCACTATACAGGACTGCTGGACTCGGCAGCGCTTCATACATATCACTACAGCTGTCGACCCCGATCCGGATAGATTCTAACTCGTCGAGCACAATGGCGACCTCTGAAGGTAGCAATGAGGCGATGAGGAATCAGACACAGCAAAGCCCGCTGGCGTCGCAACGGGCAAAGGAGGCGGGACAGCCGCAGACGGGCAGGTTTTCGACCTGGTTTCCACTGGGTGCGAAGGAGGGCTTCAATCAGTGGGTGAGTGTTCTCGATGCGCCGACGAAACCTGATGTGACGGGCAAAGCTGACAGATGTCAATAGTGGGCTGGCACCTCGCCCATGGCAACAGAACACCGGGTCCTCTCTTTCATACCACACCTGCAATCGCCTCCAACGCACACGCAAACAGGCACCGCCGCCGCTGCCGCTAGTCCCGCATCCGTGGATCCCAATGCCCCGCCACAGCATGCAGAAGAGCACGTCACGACCAACAACACCAACGATCCTTATGGCCCGCGACGATGGAACTCGGAGATGGTGGAGCTGAGCGGGCGAGGCCGGGCGCTGAACGAGTTCTCGGTGGAGCGCATCGGTGAGGAGGTGGAGAACAATCTGGTCATTCTCCACGGCTACGGCGCAGGCCTCGGCTTCTTCTACAGGAACTTCGAGGCGTTATCGCGAGCGACAGGCTGGAAGGTGTATGCGCTCGATCTATTGGGTATGGGACGGAGCAGCAGACCAAACTTCAACATTTCGGCCAAGGACAAGGAGGGCAAGATCACGGAGTCAGAAAATTGGTTCATCGATGCGCTGGAGGAATGGCGCATCAAGCGTGGACTCGAGAAGTTTACACTCGTGGGCCACAGTCTGGGCGGATATCTCTCCGTCGCGTATGCGTTGAAGTACCCAGGCCGTCTGAACAAGCTAATCCTCGCCTCGCCCGTCGGCATTCCCGAGGACCCATTGGCGGTCAATGAAGAGATGCCCGACCCAGAAGATTCGACCATGGCCAATGAGTTCACGCAAGACGCATCCGAGACGACGAGTGGAAACGCAGCAAAGCCTGGAGCAGATAACAACAATTTCCTCAACCAACGCAAGAAGGGTGATGCAGCGGCGCCCAAGGACGCCCCACGCAGGAGGTTGCCAGGCTGGCTCACGTACATGTGGGAAGCGAATATGGTGTCTCCGTTTTCCCTGGTGCGATGGAGTGGTCCACTCGGACCACGGCTCGTCTCGGGTTGGACGTCGCGCCGGTTCTCGCAGCTGCCCGAGGAAGAAGCGCAGGCGTTGCACGACTACAGCTACTCACTGTTCCGCCAACGGGGCAGCTCGGAGTATGCACTTGCGTACCTCCTCGCGCCTGGTGCATTCGCGCGCAGCCCTCTAATTCGAAGAATCCAGGGTGTTGGACGACAGTGGATACAAGCGCACGACGGGCCGTCAGTTGACGGCGATGCACCACCCAAGAAGTGTCACACGTCAAAATCGAGTTCGCGAGCTGCATCGATAGCGTCGGCCACGCAATCGACACATGCGCAGGAAGGCGAGCGCGAACACGGTATCCCGATCGTGTTCATGTACGGCGAGCACGACTGGATGGACGTCGCGGGTGGGTTCGCGTCGGAAGAGAAGATCAAGCAGGAGCGGGCGCGGATACTGGTGAATGCCACGGCTGAGGAGAGGAAAAGGGATCAGGGCGAGGCCAAGGTTATCATCATCAACAAGGCAGGGCATCACGTTTATCTGGACGGGTGGGAGCAGTTCAACAGGGTCATGTTGGAGGAGATGGAGGATGTGAAGCGAAGGGCACAGGCGCTGAAGAGTGCATGAGCTGTGGAGTGGATGCGAGCAGCATGATTGGCGTTAGGGGGTTTGGATGTGGTCATGAGCAACCTGGACATTGCCTTTGGAGTACTGGGGATAGAGTAGTACGCAGGGCTACTGTGCTGTAACTTAGTACTAATATGATTTCGCTCAGAGGCTTCTCGGCGCAGTTGCTGCTTCTTCTTTCTGCACATCAGTGACGCAGACTTCGACGCACGGAGGATGTTCAGTCATCCAGTCATCCCATCATGGGCCGACGGGCCAAACAAACGGTGAGGAAGTAAAACGGTCTCTTGCCTAAGGCGTCGTAGTCGTCTATAAAATCGGGGGCCTGTACGTTGACAGCGAATCCCTGTTCACCGCACTTTTAGCGAGGAACGACATGGTGCAGGAAGGCAGCATGCATGCATGTCAATGGTTGGCTGCCCTTGGCCTCACCTCGCCCTGGAGCTCTGCCGCAGTCGGCATGAACCTCATAAACCAAACCACGTCCCCGCCTTGCACGCTGCGGACCGTCCACGACTCTGGTACCATCACTTTTTGGGCGTCATCTTGAAAATACCCCATATTCTGGCCGACTTTGCAGCATTCAACCCACGGCAACCCACAGGGATCCGTCCTGTTCGATCGCTACCGCGCGCGCTCGTTCACATGCCCGCATCATAGCTACACCAGACTCGGACCTAGAGTCCACCGCCCGCCCACCACGGCACCATGGTCCTCACCAGCATGCCTCTCTCCATCGACGAGGCCGTGAAAGGGAATCAAGACAGCAACCCCCACCCAGGCACCACGTCGCTCTTCGCGAACCCACAAATCCTGTCGCATCCACCTCACGATGCCCTCAAAACCCCACGGCCGCCGCAGCCTCCCTCGGACCCCACGTCGCTGCTCCCCTCGTCGCCCCCGCAGATCTACCTCAACCTCCTCATAATGGAAGCCTCGCTGCGGAGCCAGTACCTCACCCTGCGCGCGAGACGACGCCAGAACACATTCGTCCTCACCCTCCTCGCAGGCTGGATCTTCTTCTTCACATACCTCCTCTGGCTGCGGCCCCGCGACGACGGCAAAGGCATCGGCGGCTCGCAGTACTGGCTCCTCGATATGATGCAAAAGGTCTGCTTCATCACCGGTGTCGTCACCGCCCTCCTCTTCTGGGCAACTGGGCAGTGGGAGCGCGGGGTGCGGTGGCCGCGCCGCTGGATCGGCATCGCGAACCGTGGGCTGCGCGGCATGAATGCGAAGATTGTGGTGATACGGGGGCCATGGTACGAGGAGGCGAGGAATTGGTTGGCGTTCGTGAAGCCGTTCGATGGGGGGTTGTGGGGAGGCGAGACGGGCGGGAGCAGTTATCATTTCATTAATCTGGGGCAAGAGAAGAAGGAGGGGCTTGGGGAGGGGAGTCCCAGGATAACGAGGATAGAGCAGGGCAAGGAGTATGCTGAGGAGGATATTGCGCCGGGTGGGGACTATCTCAAGCTACTACTACTGCCCAAGCCTTTCACGTCCGAGTTCAGACAGAATTGGGAGACGTACAGGACAGAGTACTGGTACCTCGAGAATGAACGCCGGGCTGAACTTCGAAAACGCGTGAGGGCGCGCCAGAGAGAGATCGCACGAGAGGAAGGCGGATGGCTCTGGTGGACGGGCTGGCGGGGCTGGAAGCGCGCAAGAGGCATCACCACTCGATCCGCCGACGTCGAGAAAAGCGGACTCCACACACACGCTCCCGGCCATACCCACTCGCATTCACATTCACATTCACACAGTCACTCATTGACATCCAACACTTTGCTGCCACGCAAACGCCGCCCCAGCACCCTCCGCGGACGAGACGGCTCCCACTCGCGCTCCTCCTCCCGCAGCACAACACCCACGCCGGACATCGACGACCGTCTCCGCCTCTCGTCCCCCGCCTCAGAGCACCGAGAGCGCAGATGGAGCACCAGCACCACGGGCTCGACGTCCACGCGTCCCGACTCCCGCCGCGGTCCCTCGTCCTCGTCCTCCTCATCCACAATCAAAAAGAGCGCTCCGCCAGGCACCGCGCAATCCGCTCGCCGACAGCAGGGTCGGCTGGCGAGCTCGGGCAGTGGTGGTGGGAGTCGACCTAGTACCCCCAACGAGACGGCGAATGTGTGGCAGAGCAAACGTGGGAGTACGCTTAGTCAGGGCGAGAGCGCGAGTGATTGGCGCGATGGCGAGTTTGAGTCTATGGCGCCGCCGGTGCCGTTGGTGGTGGGGAAGAGGAGGAGGGGTGAGGGTGGGGAGGTGTTTCCTCATGCGCCGAGTGCGTGATGGGGAGGGGTAGGTGATGTTATGTTTTGTTTGCTTTTCGACGGCCTTTTTTTTCTTCTGCTGCCCGCTTGCGCGCTTGTACTTTTGAGATACCTTTGGGAAATTGGTGCACGGGGAAAATTCTTACGCATTTATGTATTTTTGTACGAATGGGGGTTAATGACGGATGGGGGAGCCGGGCTGGGCTGGCATTGGTAGCTATGCGGTTGTGCGGGAGCCCCGGTTGGATTCACATGCACATATATCGAAATCGTTTTGTTGCTGCAATGGTCAATGGTCGATTGCACGTTAACTGTCTTTCATGTGATGTCGGAAGTCTACCGAACTAGCACAACACTCAATCACGCGTCACACTCCTCGGCGCCACACCCGCGCCACCCCGTCGAAGGCGTCGAGCTCCTGGACCGTTCCTACCTTGCCTTGCCTGACGTCCCTCCATGTGTGGCGGAAAACCACCTGTGCTAGGATGAATCTATCAATTTGGCATCTTGATTCTCGATATCACACTTTAATCGGGGTTACAACTGATATGCGTCTATTTTTTAGACATTTCTATCTAGAGTGTTATAGTGTAGCTGAACAATTTGCTTTGCACTCCTACTCCACCACGACCGTTTGCGTAATGCTCTATTTCAGTGTCTTGATATGGTACTCTTCCACTACTGAATATCAACGCTGCGGTATAGCATTAAGGTTGGTCTTTCTGTTGAGTATCTATTGGGCAGCTGCTTGCCTTTGTGGGCCACTCAGCTCTATGATAATGAATAATAGTAATAAGATATATAGTACTCTTATTAGAGTAGAAGAATATTTCTGACACTTGAAGAATCTCGGCCCTTTAAATGTATGGGCTTTAAAGTTTCTCTGTGCGGGGGTTTGCTTTGTATTTTGGCGCAAGGATTTGGAGTACTTGCATGACAGAGTATTGTACAGGGCCCCAGCATGAACGGACTAGATGGCGCGCAAAGGCCACTGTAGCAGCTGGCTCGTGCGTAGAAGAGCTATGAAGGGTAATTCTGTATGTAAATTACATACAAATCAAGATTGCCTACGTTTCCACGTCACCACTTTGTCTTTGTCCTACCTGCCTTGATCACTGGCCAGCAGCGGTCTCTCTAAAAGCTTTCTGTAGTCATCTGACTTCAGTAAGAGTGTGTATTTGGATACGTATTTTGTAGGTGAGGTGGCCATTTAGCGTTTTTAGCATTTTAGCAATAGAATTTGTGAAAAGATGCATGGATTACCTTGGTGTATTGGATTCCAGAGACTTCTATGCACGGACACGCGCACGGACGAAGAGGCTGCGCGCTATCCAGTGTATATGACAGATTGCATTGAACTTACTGTTAATTAACGCTATACCGACAGGTTACTTTGTGGCGCCTCGTTTGAGAAACTTATCGTCTTCCTCGCACGGTCCAAGAGGACTAGCTACTTTTAGAATTCGAGTGTGTACCCCGCCTGAGGCCTGATGCGACACCCTTACTAAACCAAGAACATAGCGAATAATGCCAGCCCTAGCTCAGGACATTATCGAGGTCTGTGACCCTCTGGTGCGATTACGCGGTGCGGTGTATTCTTTCTCTACTTCGCTTTTGCTAATCTGTAGGATGCGCAGGTCTCGACAGACAAGCCAACAACCGCACTCTCTACCTATTAGGCCGCTGCGTTAAGCCTCCTGTGTCTCGTTCTTGTTATATGCACCTACCACATACCCACACGAAGTGATGCATCTTTTGAAGTACGGAGAGGATGGAGAGCTCACCATCACCGAATTCAATGACAACACAAAACCTCCTTATGCGATACTGTCCCACAGGTGGGGAAACGATGCGGAGGAGGTAACCTTCGAAGATCTGGCAAGGAATGGTGGCAAGGACAAGCTTGGCTATACGAAGATTCGCTTCTGCGGAGAGCAGGCACGGCACGATGGCTTGCAATATTTCTGGATCGATACTTGCTGCATCAACAAGGCAAACAAGGCTGAACTCTCTTTAGCTATCCAGTCTATGTTTCGCTGGTACCGCAACGCAGCTCGATGCTACGTCTACTTGTCAGACGTTCCTACTCCACCTCATGGAACGAGCCCGTCGCCATGGGACTCAGACTTCCGAAAAAGCAAGTGGTTTACCCGCGGTTGGACGCTCCAGGAGCTTCTTGCACCTGGCTCAGTCGAGTTCTTCACGCAGGAGTGGGAGAAGCTCGGTGACAAGATATCGCTTATACAGCAGATCCACGAAGTCACAGGCATTCCGTGTCTAGCGCTGCAAGGAGCCCCTCTATCTCAGTTCAGCGTCAGAGATCGATTGCGATGGAGTGAGCACCGGCAAACTACACATCCAGAAGATAAGGCCTACTCATTGTTGGGTGTTGTTGATGTTGATTTGGCACCTTGCTATGGCGAAGGTGCAGAGGGAGCGTTTAGGCGGCTCCATGACGAGATTAAGAAGCTAGAAAGGTGCATTCAAGACATACGTGTTACAGATGCGACTAACGACAAGAAGCGTATTGAGGATACGAAGGGTGGGCTGCTAAAGGATTCGTACTGCTGGATCCTAAACAACGCTAGTTTCCAGCAATGGCACACAGACCTGCAAAGCCAATTGCTCTGGATTAAAGGTGACCCTGGCAAGGGCAAGACAATGCTGCTCTGCGGCATTATCAATGAGCTGCCAAGGTTAATAGCTAAGGCGGACATCGTATCCTATTTCTTCTGCCAGGCCACTGACTCACGCATTAACAGCGCCACGGCTGTGCTGCGCGGGCTGTTATACTCGCTTTTTAGTCAGCAGCCGTCACTCGTCTCGCACGCTCGAGAGAAATACGATTATGCTGGCAAAGCCTTGTTCGAGGATGCGAATGCCTGGGTTGCCTTGACCGAGATCCTCGCAAACGTGCTGCGCGACCCAAGCTTAAACACCACATATCTAATTATTGATGCGCTGGACGAGTGCGTTACGGACTTGTCGAAGCTGCTTGAATTTATTGCAAAGCAGTCGTCTGCGTCTGCATCTGCGTCTTCCAGCGTTAAGTGGATGGTGTCTAGCCGTAACTGGCCGAGCATTGAAGAACAACTAGATCGGGTAGGGCACAGGGTATGGCTAAGCCTTGAGCTAAATGCAGAGTCTGTGTCAGCGGCCGTCAACGTCTACATCCAGCAAAAAGTGTCTCAGCTGGCAAAGCAAAAAAAGTACGACCCGCTAATCTACAACACAGTGTTAGCGCGTTTAACATTAAACGCGAATAACACCTTCCTCTGGGTAGCGTTAGTGTGTCAAGACCTTCAAGCAACAGCAAAACGAAACGTTTTAAAGAAGCTAGACTCGTTCCCACCTGGATTAGACGCCCTGTACAAGCGGACGATGCAGCAGATTAGCAAGTTAGACGATGCTGAACTCTGCAAGCAGATACTGGCTTCAACCGCGCTCATGTACCGGCCAATCAAGCTAGAGGAGCTAGTAGCCCTTGTCGAACAGCTTGAAGACATAGCTGACGACCTAGATTCGATACGGGAAGTTGTCAGCCTTTGTGGCTCATTTCTTACCTTGCAAGACGGCATTGTTTACTTTGTACATCAATCAGCCAAGGACTTTCTCCTTGCTAGGGTAGCCAAAGTAGTGTTCCCATCTGGAATAGAGGTTGTCCATCACTCTATCTTCGTTAGATCGCTCCAAGTCATGTCTAAGACCCTGCGACGGGACATATACGACCTAAAAGCGCTTGGATATCCTGCCGACGAGGTCAAACAGCCAGACCCTGACCCATTAGCATCGTCACGCTACTCATGTATCCACTGGGTAGATCATCTTTGCGACTCAAATGTCATATCTTCAGCAACTCATGCAGGTGATTTGCAGGATAGAGGCATTGTTAATGTGTTCCTAGAAGAGAAGTATCTGTATTTGCTAGAAGCTCTTAGCCTGTGCAAAAGTATGTCAAAAGGTGTAGTATCAGTAGCGAAACTACAGTCGCTAGTTAAGGTACGTACTAAAGAAGCATTTTTAATATCCCTTATGCTAACACAGACAAGAGAAGGGGAGATAAAACTCAGTTTACTAAGCTTGTTTATGATGCACATCGGTTTATTACGCACCACAAGGAGGCAATTCAGAGTAGCCCTCTTCAGGCATATGCATCTGCGCTGTTGTTTAGTCCAACAAAGAGCTTAATAAGAGGACTGTTCTGGCATGAAGAGCCAAAATGGTTTAATATTAAGCTAGCTATAGAGGACTACTGGAGTGCCTGCCTTCAGACGCTTGAGGGGCATACTTACCGGGTCAACGTTGTGGCCTTCTCGCCTGACGGCAAGCAGCTGGCGTCCGCTTCCTGGGACAGTACTATCAGGCTCTGGGACGTAGGCTCAGGCGCGGCGCTGCAGACACTTAAGGGGCATTCTGACGGTGTCAACACCGTAGTCTTCTCGCCTGACGGCAAGCGGCTGGCATCCGCTTCTAACGACGGGACCATCAGGTTCTGGGACGCAGGCTCAGGCGTGGTGCTGCAGACGCTTAAGGGGCATTCTTCCGCGGTTACAGACGTGGCCTTCTCGCCTAACGGCAAGCAGCTGGCATCCGCTTCCAACGACAGGACCGTCAGGCTCTGGGACGCAGGCTCAGGCGCGGCGCTGCAGACACTCGAGAAGCATCCTGACAAGGTTAACGCCGTGGCCTTCTCGCCTAACGGCAAGCAGCTGGCGTCTGCTTCCTACGACGGGACCATTAGGATCTGGGACGCAGGCTCAGGCGCGGCGCTACAGACGCTTAGGAGGTATAACTGGGTCAGCGCCGTGGCCTTCTCGCCCAACAGCAAGCAGCTGGCGTCCGCTTCCTGGGACAGTACTATCGTGCTCTGGGACGTAGGCTCAGGCGCGGCGCTGCAGACGTTTAAGGGGCATTCTGACGGGGTCAACGCCGTAGTCTTCTTGCCTGACGGCAAGCAGCTAGCGTCTGCTTCTAACGACGGGACCATTAAGTTCTGGGACGCAGGCTCAGGCGTGGCGCTGCAGACGCTTAAGGGGCATTCTTCCGCGGTCATGGACGTGGCCTTCTCGCCTGACGGCAAGCAGCTGGCATCCGCTTCCAACGACAAGACCGTCAGGCTCTGGGACGCAGGCTTGGGCTTGGGCGCCGCGCCGCAGATGCTCAAGGGGCATTCTAGTGAGGTCAGCGCCATGGCCTTCTCGCCTAACGGCAAGCAGCTGGCGTCTGCTTCCAATGACAGGACCGTCAGGCTCTGGGACGCGGGCTCAGGCGTGGCGCTGAAGACGCTCAGGGGGCATTCTAACTGGGTCAGCGCCGTGGCCTTCTCTCCTAACGGCAAGCGGCTGGCGTCTGCTTCTGACGACAAGACTGTCAGGCTCTGGGACACAGGCTCAGGCGTGGCGCTTCAGACGCTCAAGGGGCATTCTAGAGAGGTCAGCGCCGTGGCCTTCTCGCCTGACGGCAAGCAGCTGGCGTCTGCTTCCTGGGACAAGACTATCAGGCTATGGGACATAAGCTTGGGCGCGCTGCTGCAGACGCTCACTGTTGGCTTCGTTACAACTCTTTCTTTCTCTGATGACGGCACCTCTCTCCAGACTAATATAGGGTCATTTCCTATCCTAGCCTCTTTTTCTAACAATGCAGTTACTTCCCAATCGCAATTTCCACCTTTGATTTTTCTTCAGAATCAATGGGTTGGTTACCACGCTAGGCGGATTCTTTGGCTTCCTCCTGAGTATCGGCCAGGTGTCTCTGCTATATATGACAATATTGTTTGTCTAGGGAGCAGATCTGGAAGAGTCAGCTTTATAGAATTTGTTGGCTAAAGTTGTATAACGTGTTCTTAACCCCCTCCCTACCCACCTCCTTTGCACATTATCTCTCTTTATATAACATAAACAGCCTGAGTGGCAACACATAGCGTGCAGTAGCTAATTTATAATAATACAAATGCTTTAAAATAAAACTACGCTTTGATAAGCTAGTGTGTTACCGTAGTACAGTACTCCCTGTTTTTATTAGCCCTATACTTGTTGGCTTCATCTTCTAGTAGCTTCTGTATGTAATGCCTGCTCTCACTCGCAGCATCGCATCAGAAAAACTTAAGAGTAGTCCTGTAGCAAATGGAGATTGTTTCGCAATAAAATAAGGCTCTAAGCGAACTAGGCGAGAAGGCGACGATGCGAATGTAATTTATAGGTTAAAAAGGTCCTAAATGTTTAAAAGTAGCCACAGCACACTCTTTATACATACATTTAGAGAAGTTCGACGTGTGCGCAGAGTTATAGTTGCTTGAAGTCAAAATACCCCTTATAATTTCCGTCACAGTGGGTTTCCCTGCACGCATGGAGGGACGTTACCGCGCCATGTCCTTCTCGAACTTCCAGTCCGGCACAAACCGCCGGCTTGGCACGCGGTCTGCGTTGGCGTGCAGTTCCCAGTGCTGCAGCGTGCCTTTTAACAGCTTCGGTTTTTGCGGTGTGTGCTGTGAGTGGAAAAATGGAAGCGCGGCTGCTAGAAAGAGTTGTTGGACAGGAGTTGCGGGCTCGGCTGGAGTAGGATTTGGCTCTTCCGTTGAAGGTACGAGTAGGACGTCTTCGTCTAGCTCGAACTCAGCTGGGACATCTTCGTTATCTGCCTCTTCTCCCTCGGACGGCTCGCACAGCTCGTTCGTTTCGGCGGTCGTGGTATTCTGTGGTGGAAACCCGGCTACAACGCACACCTCGGAGAAGTCGCCAAAGGCGTCTTTAAAGAAGTTGCAAAAAGAGCCCTCAGATGCGGTGCTAGAGGGCTTACCGCCGGGATCAGTCTCGAAGCTGGAGGAAGATGCGGGCGATGCAGACGCCATAGAAGCACCCTTGCCTTGGTGATGCTGGATAGGGTCGTTCGCGAACATGTCAGTGATGGATTCGCGCAGTTCTGTTTCGGCTTTCCATGCTTTATATTCATCCACGAGGTCGGATGATGCATCGGAAAGGGATAGAGTTTTGGGAGCATAGGGACCAGTTTCATCCTCGCCTTCAGAGTTGGAGGTCTGGAAAACTCCCACAACTGCCGCCGACAAGGCCTCCTCGGCCTCCCACTCCCTACACGTATCGGCGAAGTCAGATGCGGAGCCTGAATGAGAGGTCGGCTCAATGGGGGAGACCAGGTCCAGAAGAGAAGTCTCGGATACATTTCCGACTGATTCGAACTCCACGTCTGGTCCTAGGGTCAATGGGACCTCTAAAGTATCCTCATCTTGGCTGCTATTCTCACGGTCATAGGTTGCTGGAGATTCACTAGAAGAACCACATTTGAAGTCAGTATCGACGTCCATAGTAATCTCTGGTAACGGCTCTTGAGAGTCCAGAGAAATGCCCTTCGCACCCCTGAAATGCTGGATCGGGGTTATTTGAAACATCCTCACAACAGATTGCCTGATAGACTGAGTATTCAGCTCGTTCTCAAGCGTCGTCGCTGGAACATTGGCTAGTTTGCGTCCAACTGCCTCTTTCTCCCCAAAGGTGTAGTATTCCGGGGATTCGACAAAAGTCCCGAAGCCATTTGGCCCAGGATCAATGCCAGGACCGAATTCGAAACCAAAGTCCGTAGTGATCTTCGACAACGACTTTGCAGGGACGAGAGAAGCGCCCTTCCAACCCCTGGGACGTTGCACAGGCAGCACTTTGAACATCTCCACCACCGACGTCCGAACCGGGTCCAGCAAGGCCTGCGCTTCTACTTCCTCAGTCTCCCAGTCCCTAGGTGCAGCAGCGAAGGTGGGTACAGAGCCCGAACGAAATGGGAACTCGGAGCTAGAGCTAGAGTTAGAGGAAGCCGTAAAAGAAGCCTCGGATACAGTACCCACAGCCTCAAACGTCGTGTTCGTGTCCAACTGCTTCCTAAGGTCCGCCACAGCAGCTTCGATGTCCGCCTGAAATCGCGCCTCCTTCAGCTCCTGCAGGAGCGCATGGTGCTGGAACCGCTGAGCTGCTTCGGCTTCCGCCTGCGTGTGTTCCAGTCCCTCTTCCTCCTCGCCTTCCATGTTACCATCATCGCTACACTGCAGGATACAGCCGGCTACGGATGCAGGACGCGGTACTGGGTGTACGAAATCTGGTCGACCGATGTCTACGGAGAACAAACGTTCTGTGGATGGGCTTCGAGTGCGGATATGGGACAAGTCTTCGGTCGAAGTCTTCTGGGCATCGGGGGTCTCGGTTGCTGAGCTAGAGGCAGATACAACGGAGATATCATTTGCCTCCTTTCGAACCCGCTCTGCCTCGATCTTGTCCACCTTCATCCTAACACACTTCACTTCCTTGGCGTTGACGAACGCGGCCTTTATGATCTGGCAGTTCGCAGGGCTAGCTTCGAAGTATGCCGTATTCTCACCGCCCACGACATTATGCTCGGAAGCGGCATACGGAGAGGAAGTGGGGAAATTGAATGGACGAGCCGGGACACATGGAGACGTCGAACGACGGTCGTTGTACGTGTAAGCCTTAGGTAAGATGAATTGGGAGACAGGGTTGTAGACAGGACGGACGGCCTGACTTTCCCACGACGATTAAGACGAGGAGAGATGAACTACAGGTACATAGACCAGGCGGTTCCAGATGAGATGGGTAAGTGACGGAGTGGGCATCTGTTCGATGTCGAAAGCCTCCGCCAGGTCTCGGTCGAGATGCATAGGTTGCATGATGGCGGACCTTTGGGGGTTTTGCTGCATCTCTGCATCAGGGACCTTGATTTGCTTTCCGCGAACCTTGCTAATACCCCAGCACACGAAGTTGAGGAGGCGGAACGGCCACACGAAGAGGAGGGCTAGAGGGTTGAGACTCGTCAGAAAGTACTTGCTAAAGGGAATTTTGCGCACATACAGACCGTGGCACATCGAGCCGATGCAGAATGCGGCAATAAGGACGAAGATGACGATGACGGTGTTGGCCGTCGACGTGGTAGAGGTGTTGCGGGCGATCAGGGTGGTTTTAATCATCGTGGTGACGGGAGCCATGATCTTCGTTAATGCTGTGCGGTATGTGGAGAAGTGAAGAGTCGATGGGCTTCTGTCAAAGAGGCTGGGGAGGAGATCGATGAGCGGTTTCTGGTAAGAGAACTACGGAAGTGAAGCTGGGCTAGGTTTATGTATGCTCCTTTGGGTTTTCACAATGACGTGTGAACATTGTCCATGCAATTTGTTGCTCGAGTTGACCAGATCGATTCATTGTAGAGATTAATATTCCTCACCACGTAGCGAGAAGTACTCTGTAGCGAGAAAATCACAGGTACTTACACTTCAAAGTAGTATACTTTTATCCACATCTAGATATCTATGCTATACTGTTTAGAGTGTATGCTAGGGGTCTTCCTCTATCTCTCTAGCGCCGCTTCTAGTAAAATTACTAATCTTGTTGTTGCCTTTGCGCCTTAAAAGTAGAGGCTTTTTTTAATCGCGTAGCATAACTCCTCTACTACAGCTCTAATACTAGGTCCTTATTACTCTTAACGTGGGTGACAAGCGAGCTGCGAAAACAAGCGAGCTGCGAACCCCAAAACACACCAAAAACCTAATATTTCACGTCTAATTACCTTGTTAACGTTCGACCCTTTCTCTTCCTATCTGATCAGTGATTGGGGGAAAGGCGCGTGAAGGTTAGCTTG
>BLYF01000077.1:25513-83177 GCA_014905255.1 Herpotrichia juniperi
AAGACTCTGTCTCTCTATATACATCTTAGTAGTTATATAGTTCTGTTTGCTAAGAGGGAGCTACTAGGTAGCTCTGTATCTACTAATAGATCTATGTTACGTAACAGCATATAGCTCCCTTAGCTAAGAGGGAGCTGTTTTTCACGTAATAGTTAGGCTTTAGGCTGTAGGGGTTGGAGTAATTGGTCTACGTGTGGTTAGGTAGTATAAGTCTAGCGGCTGCCTAGACTAGGTTGTAACACCTAGGAGACTTACTTGCGTTTGCGTGTATTGTTATTCTATTGTCTTATGCTAGGACATAGTAAACCTAGCAAGTATTCCGTGCTACTAACAAGCTAACTATTACAAGCCCTTCCCCCTTGCCCCGATCAAGTAAGTAAGGAAAGAGCAGTTGTTAATATTCCCGTATGCCTAGGCGGGGCCTAGTCATGTGGTGTTAGAGGTGTTGTAGGCCAATTAGCCTACGTGTAGTTAGGTAGTATAAGGCAACAGCTAGAGCTGTCCTAGATCGTAACAACGTGTAGTTAGGTAGTATAAGGTAGCTGCTGTAGCCTAGCATAGATTGTAACACAAAGTAATGCTGTACAATAGTATCTAACAAGTACATTAGTACCTTATTAAAATATCTATGCAATAGTGTACAAGTGGGTCCTAGCATCTTAATAATAGCCTAGTTGTACTTGTTAACAGCAGCCGCAACCTCCTTGTTAATAGGAAAGTTTACAAAAAGAACATAGTTACAGCTTAGATATACGCGTTGCGCTTCTTAGTTTAAATTTAGCGAATGTGGCAGCTGCGGAGGAATCTATAATTACCTGCCTTGTTTAACAGAAGAGACATTGGAGTTAAAAAATTCGCAGCGGCCAGGCAACTTCGCCACTAATAGTTCATTGTGCGTTTTTAAGGCCGTGATAGATGACTTGGTGGACAAAAATATACATACTAATGTCCAAAACTATGAAGCTGGAGATTGTTCGTGAAAATCTAGGTTTAGGTGTCTACTGCAATAATGTGAAGAAATGACTGTGAAAACGCCTCAAGATCATGTATTAGATTTGACAGGATTAAGTAGGGAGGCGGAAATATCCAATAGAATGCAGTAGCGCATAAGTTCGTTCGTCAAAGAATAGAAAAAAATGAGTTTGAAGCTTGATGCTAGACTACGTATAAAAAGTTGTGCTATGCTTGTAATATGCTTGTGACGCCGTCAAGGTGCCGCAACGACGCAACTATCCGTACATGAACGTCACTGAAATAACCCTCAGCAATGAGTATCGCGGCTAAAATAGGGAGATTAGAATAACGTTAGGCTACGAAAGTCAAGCGTTTCATGCAAAAAGATCATGGTTCTGCCTGACTTGACGTAGTCTTGAGCTACACTGTGCAAAAAGCCACAGTTACTATCCAGAAGATGTAGATATGTTTAGGGTTATTGGGGGGTTGTCTAGTCCCTATTGGGAAGACAGTAGGAACTAGTGTCAGAAAGTGTCAGAAAGTGTCAGAATTGGGATTAGGTGGATGTTTGCGTCAACGGACTAAACATCGGGATTTATTCGTATTATGAGATTGATTTTGCAACCACAATATACGATCACATAAGCTTCACCGTGAAAACGGAGGTAAGGACGTTAAGAGCCGAGATTTGTCAGACGTTCGTTTAAGGATGTTAATATCGGTTCGATGATCGGCCCTACGGCGTACAGGATAGATCTCCATCGTTCTATTTAGATCAAACTTGTTGAGAACGAGAGTAGAGATGATTGCCCCACGTCAACCAGAGTCGGGAGAGTTAACGCAGAAGGTGGCCGAGGCCAAGCACGTGTTTCGTAATTTGGTCCGTAGGCCGAGTGGAGCGGACCAATGTCATTTCAACTATATTCTGACCCCATACAAATGACTATGCCATAATATTGTATCACGAAAGGTAGACTAGTATTTGCGTGAGACTTTGTATAAGAATAGTTATCCTTCGCCACTCAAATACTCAATCCACTCATACATCCACATCTTCGTACAAACATTCGATCTCGCGCTATCCCTAATAACCATCAATATGACTTCCAACCCGGCATACACCGAAGAAACGAGCGGACTTGATGTCGCAGCAGCATACGCAGCCCAAGTCTCTGGCAAGACAGTCCTCATTACTGGCGTTTCCAACGGCGGTATTGGCGACGCGACAGCTCGCGCCTTCGCGCACGGAGAGGCATCTACTATCATAATCACTGGACGAAATGAAGAGCGACTCTCTACAGTAGCCAAAGCCCTGTCATCCGATTATCCTAAGATCAATTTTCGCACGTTCAAGCTCGATCTCGACTCCCTCGCCGCAGTTCGTCAATCCGCGCGGGAGATAATAAGCGATACTTCCATTGAGAAGATTGACATTATCGTCACCAATGCTGGGTTCAGTGCATTCACCGGCGACCGTGTACTCACAGTTGACGGATATGAGAGACACTTTGCTGTCAACCACTTGGCCCACTTCCTCTTCGTCGCAAAGCTGCTCCCCAAGCTATATATTGCGGCTGAGAAGAGCAGCACACATGGTGCAACCCGAATTATTGCCCGTGAGTGAATCTAGAGGCATATGTGCATTTTCTCTCGCAAAGTACAATTGAGACGCCCCCGGGGACGTTTCAGACACTTAACACACTGCATTTATGCTTTCTCTTCTTTATACCTTCCTCTTCGCCTTTCTACTCTGTCTCTTCCCTCTAGTTTAAAGAACGACACTGACTTCATACCCCAACTCTAGTGACGAGTGCCGCCATGCTTACGAGCCCAATCCGTTTCTCCAATTATAATTTCGATGACAAGCCTACTGCAGACGAGGACATGCTAGATCTTGGGCCTTTCAAGGAACTTCTGGGCATTGGAGAACTTGGCCCCGGGGGTTACCAGGCGAGCATTGCATACGGACAGTCCAAGACTGCAAATACCCTCTTTGCCCTGCATCTCAACACCCTTTTTGCGTCCAAGGGCATTTTCGCGTTTGCTGTCCATCCGGGAACTGTGTATAGCACGGGTGGCAGTAAGGTATTTGACAATTTTGATGATGAGCAGAAAAAAAAGATGGCCGTTTTCGGGATCATGAAGACAATTGACCAAGGAAGTGCTACGACAATTGTGGCAGCACTGGATCCTGTATTGACACCTGAGGCTGGAGTATATCTGGCAGATTGTCAGATTGCAGATGCAAAGGCTCCAGCATATGCTACGAGCAAAGATCAGGCTGAGAGGCTTTGGAAATTGAGCGAGGAGCTTGTCGGTGAGACTGTCAAGGTATGAGGAACGAGAGTACCACTTTTCGCAGTTGATTATGCTATGAAATGCCAGCCACAAAGAGAAACGCTTTGCGAAGTTCGGATACTGAGCAGTAGCACATTTTGAGAAGGATTAGATATTGATAAAGAGTGGTCAAAGTCAAGCTGCAATGGCAGTTAGGCGCTTGCAAGTTTTAGCATGAAAGCATCCTTTTTGTAACTCGAATAAACTGTGCCGCACAATGACTTCGTTTCTTTTGACCCACGTCCTACTTGTGTAACCATCTCCTCACCTACAGTTTTCGCGCAGCGATTTTAGTTCCTACAGAGCCACGTCGCACCCGAGATACATCACAAGTCACTCTATGCTGGAATCTATCAATCCATTTCACTGATTATCGGTAGCCTACTGATATGTCGGACTCGAAAGTGAGACATTGAAAAGAGGTTGCAGCTGTCCGACGGTCCTTTATGCACTCCAATCTCGCACCGGACATCACACTTATCTTATAGCTGCATTCAGTATCCAAACAACACTGGGAGAGCGGACGTGATATTTAGTGAGATCATTGAAAGGGATCGACCATGGCAAACAAACACGACCAAGTGAGCTTAAAAATACTTTCATACCGTAAAAACCTGCTTAGGTGGCTGAACACTAGTAAGGAGCGGCACGCGCCACAAAAGCGTGAATCATAGCTAATGCAACTTCTACCCAATTAAAGATTTAATTCTAGCATCTGCTTAATATAGTTCGGCTCCACTACTACCCGAACATCTCCCTGCTAGTGTTCGGCCAAGTAGGCAGGTTTTAAATGTAATCTAAGTCAAACGAAATGCCCGCAGTCAACCCCAGGTATTCTTTCATGCTCCTCTTCCATAAGAAATATAGGACATGATAGATACGCAGGGCTCTAGATATGAGGATGAAGGTGTTTTGCTAACGTAATTGACAAGCGAGTCGGTAATACAGGGCCCTCTCATGAACAAACTGGATAGCGCGCCCCACTGGCAGGGCAACTTCTCATACAAAAGACCCTCAAACGATCATTGCGGTGACCTTACGCTACCAGTCCGTTCATGAGAGGGTCCTGCACAAGTGAGTCAGTAACCCTATAACCCAAAATACACTAAAATACACTAAGATATACAATTTCTATCTCAACAACTACGCTATATTGAACTCTAGAAAGATTAATAGAAACTATTTCTTATGTAAACTATAGTATATATAAGTTTTAAATCTATTAAATTATTAGTTTTTAATTGTGATGGGTTAAACCCATGTGAGCCTATAGGCTAGCTAGCCAAGGGCCACCCCAGCGCGCGGGGCACGAGCGCACGGCGCTCTCACATAGGTATCGACTACGCGAGTTGAATCAACAGTTGATTCAATCTCGTGCTTGCCTTTGGCAGGAGTCTGGCGCATGCAGTCGTGTCGATGGCCTAGCTAAGCCCAGCCTCTTACATTAATATAGCAAAATTAAGGGGCTAAAATAGAGTGTTTCAGGCGTTTTCTTAGATGTCTTGAAAACTTTAAATACTAGAGCTACTGGATGTCTATGCTGTATATATAAATATTAGAATAGCTTATATTCAACTTTTTAAGAACTTGTTGCATTTACTTGTGGAGATAGGAAAAATTGGGGTATTTTGGGGTTACCGACTCACTTGTGAACTAGGGCAATAAACAGACCTGTGGAGTCAGCAGGATCTACGAATATGCTTTTACGAATGATTACACAATCATCTAAACCTTGAAACTGTGATGACGAGCTCTGGCTTCACGGTCGACGCTGGGATAGCAGTCTGTCTGGATAGGTCGGCTCTATTTCAGCTACACTAAGATGGGGAGAGAAGAGGTACAAAGGGGGCTCGCTCCTAAATAGAGCAGGGGCATGCCCTGAGCGTCTCGCTAGCCACGCGATCATGTGTCTGTCATGTGACTGTGACCGAGCCTGCCGAGCAGGGCCGTCACAGAAACGATGATCACTATAATGACTCAGATAAGACGCGACTGGAATAAGATGCCTACAAGTCATTCAAAGCTGAGCGCAACGTATACACAACATAGAATCCCAAGACTTTGTCCCTTGGCATTCTAACTCGTCGTATTTTCACCCGCCTTGAAGCCATTTATCCACCAATCAAAGCAACTTAGCCTACTTTTGGGACTGAAAACCTCCGTTTTGCGTTTCTTCTTCTCTCTAGCATAGGAGAATACCAATCACAAGGCAGTTTTTCATATGTACAATTCTACTAGTTATAAAGCCCTCGCTGTGCTGCTCGCCCTCGCCGCTCTGCTTCTTACACAATACTCCCTGCGCTACTCCAGTCATTCTCCAAACGCAATGACATCAAACCAATTATTAATCTCTTTGTCTAGCGCAAAGCTTCTTCCCTCAACAGTCATCCCAAAAGGCTTCACGCCCTACGTTGACCTCTCCATAACCTTCAACATTAAAAAAGCAGAAAATGGAAACTTACTTCGCGTAAGTGATGTAAAAGCTGCGCCAACGATAGCCTTCTCCGCGCCTGTAAGTGTAGCTTTCCACAAATGTGCCCTCGAAGTTGGAGTTGTTATATATCACGTGCACTATTCAGATACATGGCTAACCTTGGGACTCACATCCACAGTCTTCGAGCACATATACTCTCCTCCTCGTAGATCCAGACGCACCAACACCAGACGACCCCAAATTCGCGTACTGGCGCCACTGGGTGGTATCGAACATCAAATCAGATGCGACGTTTGAGAAACCGGCGTTGACGGAGTATTTGGGGCCTGGTGTTAAGGATGAGTAAGTTCATTATCCATAACTATATATCATGTTATACCCGGAACCTAAAAAGGATATTAAAGTGAAATTCATAAAAAGTAACGTAATGTTCCTAGGTCAGCACCACACCGATACACTTTCCTCCTGTACAAAGAGCCTGCCGGCATTTCTTTGACGAAAGCCGATGTCGGCGGCGAGGAGTTCGTGGATAGAAGATCTTTCCAAGTTGATGACTTCGTGTCGAAACATGGTCTGGAGCTCGTGGGTGTGAGTTGGTTTTTGGGCGCTGGAGATGGGTGGGAAGCATGAATGAAGAGAGCCCATAGCGCATGGCTAATTGTAAATGTGTGAAGCATGCATAGAACTATCGCAGTCTTTAGAGCATCGAAGTAATTGTTAAAGCCAGCAATTTCAATACCCAAGACTCTTTATAAGAGCCGAAATATGATAATGGAGAAAGTACCAAGGATTCGACGCATGAGATACACGTTCACACAGAATCACACCGCCTTATAGCAAGCATAGCATAGTAGCAATGATTAAGCGGAGATGCTGCCTCGTGGCTTGCATTCTATATGAGGGATGCCACTCCAGGAGCTCGGTTGTGTGCATACAGATTGGTGAGTGAATGTGCGATGGGTACTATTGCCTGCCACCTAGAAGACAGGACGAGATCGGCAAACGAACAGGTGGACCAGTGCACGAAGGAGTTCGCATTATAATTCCGACATCAGATGCTTTTTACCAAAGTCGGGTGTCAGAACAATGAATACGAGCTCCTTCGTAAGAGATCAAGCATTGCACTTGCCGCTTATCAATTGCGAGGAAGTCTGGGCCAATTAGATTGTGTGCTCAACATTCGCTCCCAGCACCATTAAAGGTTGGAGGTAAGCATGCCTCTAAGGTTTTTAGGGTATATGCAACATGTCCAGCACTATCTAATAACGACTCTTTTTCACTTCCGTCACAACATTTCCCTGCCCCACGCTCAATGCCGCACATGTCTCCTCAAATAAAATAATATCCTCATTCTCACTCTCTCATTGAAACCATAGGTAATCGCATTCGCCACTCCCACAAACTGGGTACTACTCTGCAACACCTGCAAAGCAAAGTTGCTGTTCCCCGTACTCAGCTCCACAAAACGATTAATCAATCCTGGTAGCCACAACAGCACATACGCGATCGGATACGCATTGAGAAGAAGTGCGCGTTGAATTTTCTTGTTCCGCGCTCGATTCATGGTGCCGAAGTCGGTCGCATGCGTTGGTTGTCTGTTGGCGATGTCGCCGATCTCAATGCTGAGCTCAGTCTTAGAGTGTATATATAGGGGTGAGCCAAGACGGTGGGCATCTGGGTTGCGGATGGGACGATGGGCGTAGGGAGCGAAGTTGGTAGCCCAGGCTACGGCGAGAATATCTCTGGACTCCATTTCACTTACTGCACAATATGTTGCTATGCAACGTCAGTATTTGTCGCTCAATCTTAAGAGTTTGGCGACTTACGTGGAAGATGTTCCTCAATCTCACTTGCAGGATAATCTCCTTCCAACTCGTTCACAAAAAACTCTCCCGTCAGCTCGCCATAGGTCTGAGGATTTGCGTGGTAAGTATGATCGCTTTCGAACTTCTTTTTCGCCTCCGCCACCTCGTTTTGCGAAACAGTCGAGAGCTGGAAGGGTCCACTCTCTATCGAAGATCTCTCAGTCTCATACGTGTCGTCTGATCTTCGTGCATGAGCAACGTAGGTATTTTCGGGAAACTTGAGTGGATTCGCCATCGCGGTCATGATGTGCTCAGTGTCGTTATCCTTGATGGACAACGTACTCGGATGCTGTTTAACCGAAAAGACTTGTCTGAAGTAGAAGAACAGGTACACATAGAGACTGATTGTCGAGATGATGATGCCCATGCGCCAACCATGAGTAAGTGCGTAACGAAGATCTGAACGATCTTTAACTATCCAACACCAATTTCCTCCTACCGGACCATAAGCATTCAATGCGAGGCCAATAATACCTGAATCGTATTGTTAGTTAGGTAGGATACTTACAGAAGAGGATGTAATACTTGTTATTATCGGTACGACCCAGACCAAGAGGCTTAGTAGTATCTGGCTCTGCAAAGATGAGTCGGGGAGAAGTCGTGGTGACTTCAGGGCAATGACCGTCACGATCGCGATGAGTAGAATAGAGAAGTCCGTCCCCTTGCAGTTATACTGTTAGTGAAATCTGTCTGCGTCGAATGTGAACAGAATATATACCTGTACGGAAAGCTGTCCAACAAATGCATTTGCAGTGCATGCTGGCCCAGGTGGTATGTTGCCTTTGGCTATAGCATATATGCCGGAAGCGGTGTTGTTAAAGGCATTTATAAGGTCTATCTAGCCTGTCAGGCAACTGTTATTGATATTTGAGGGCAATTTACGTACCTGCAGTCGCCAGGTTCAGAATCAAGATATGTCGAAAATGCGGTTTAAATGGAAAAATAAAATAACAGACGAAAATAAAAGAAGCAGCAATCAAAGAACATAGACTTCCGACCAGCGTTGGAATCCCAACCGCAAGAAATATCATGGCTGGCCAAGTCCGAAATACAAGAACGTTAATATTGACTAAAAGGCGGAATGTAGAAGATATCAAACGAGAAAAAGAGCTTGCAAAGAAGTGACCGCCTGGACATGATGTATGCGATCTTTAAACTATAAGGATCTCCAGGGGTACTTTCCTTGGTGCATTTCATGGTTTAGTCGGAACTTGAAACTTGTGACTCGGCCCTTTAGGGTTTTAAAATCTGTACCAAGAGCCTTGTCGGACAACAAAGAAGAAAATCTTTCCCTACCATATCTATAGGATTGCGACAGAACAAAGTGCATCTTTGGCTTCAGGAAGGGTTGCGACTTACAAGCATACAACAGACCCGCGGCGAAGCGCCCGGATGAGCGATGGCTTGCAGGAACCCAGGGCTTAAGGAGCATCCGAAGGGCGCAACCTCTCGCTTGATATTAAGCATAAGTTGACAGGGCTGCCAATTCTTAGCAAAGATATAGTTCAATATCGCAGCATCCACAGAGAATACCGTGAATGACGAGATCCTTGTCCGCGATAAACCTTCCTCGTGTTCGGGTGGCGAAATTCGGTAGAGAGATAACTGCCCTTTAGAGCTTGGAGCGACTAGTTCTAGTTGATAAACCGAGCGCGCGAACTCATGTTCAACGGTAAAACTTCAATGTGGCTAATCGGTCCTTTTTCACGAGAAGTAGATCTCAGTATCAAGATTACCGCCGTATTAAAGCCGCCTTGCTTTCTAGTGTTCAGCCTGAAGGATCAAGGTATTCGCAATACTTCAGTCGTTATTTGGCTGAAGAAGTTTGCGGGTACGGCAGGGCTTGCTTCTCTTTCCCAGTACTACTATGTTTATGGGACGCTCCTACTACTAGTGATTGGTCAATAGGTCTTCAGTGCCTACGCCATTTAGACGAGGTTAATGTAGAACATGATGCGCCGACAGATGATGCTCATGTTAATTTTGCGATGATAGAGATGAGATGGAGATCAGAAGGTGCATACCGGTAGATGAGAAAAAGTTAATGCTATAGGCGCTAATACTTAAGAGGCTAGACTCCATGTTAGCCATTCTCGCTTGCACCTTCATGTTTTGATGTTCTCACATCAACTCACATCCACACATCCACACATCATACACATCATACACACCATAAACGTGGAGGTGCCGAACAACCCCAAGATATCAACTCAAGTATTTGTATACCGATGTCATTTGTCCCGTTAGAGCGTGATGTACGCGAGGCTCGCAGTATCATAGTCTCACTAGGCTTCCCCGCCGAGCTAGTCCTCGCCATCTTGGATTACGCACGCTACTGGCCAGAGGTTACACACGAATCTGTTGTTCATCACGTGCTACTAGATGAAGAATGGTCGACTGAGTTCTCTGCTGCAAGTATCTACCTTTCGGCTGAGCTTCCGGAACCCGATTCGCGGTTCAAGGACCACAGGCCGAAAATTAGGGAGATTGAGTTTACTATGGTGAGCCATGACCAGGGGTGGACTACCGAGGACACGAAAGGTAAAAAATCGATAATGACGTCAGTATATGAGTTGATTATGGAGATAGGCTCGTACGACACATCCTCGTGGTTTGAGGTGTCTATCTTTCGTCACGAGAATCCAGAACGGCCATTCCCGTTCAGAGCTTCTGAAGACTGTGAATGGACAAATCTCGAGCTTGCACGCAATTTCTATTTTAAGTGTCGGGGTTGGCAAATGGTACCTCGTTCGAGTATGAGTATGGAACCCCAGCGACTGCATTGCGAAGAAATGAGGAACGTAACATGGAGTGCGGAGGCGCGTAAGCGGCAAAATGAGATACACGATGAGCCGGGTCGAAGCGGAATGATAAAAATAGAGAGTGGTCATCGAGAGCCCGAGACTTTCGAACAAGATGAAGGTAAATATAGTTGGTATCTACAGGGTAACCAAGTCGCTAGGGGTACTTCGGTCTTTGAAGGGGAGTTGGTGAAGAGATATCATGTGACGTGGGGATGCAAAGACAATGCAAATTGGAAAGGGGATTCGGGTGCAGGCAGGGGTGATGGATTTGTCGACTCTTTACAGAAGGGCGACACTATTGTTGTTTGGTCAAGGGCAAAGGTGGGTTTCTGATATGACGACTGAGAAGACTAGCTGACAACATACGCAGAGAAGAGGATGGGAGAACCATGTATATGGCGTTCGCATGACCATGCGATACACTATCTAAATAGCAACCGTAAGACGCAAGTTGTAAGGACAAACAAAGTTAGGAGTCTTTGCAACGTGAATTGCCCACTTCCTTTGTTTCTTGTCGCTCAAGAGTCTCAACTTGTGCACATTTATTTAGGGCATTGGGAGTGTTCGAAGTCGTTCCACTACATAATGGCTTAGGTGAGTAGGCCCGCCCGGAAGTTCTCGGGTGAAACTCCCACGGCCCCGTATGCAATAGCAGGGATGGTTGAATGGAATCTTTGATAAATTTTGCGAACGAAAAATGCGGTCGAAAGAGGGTTCAAAATATGCTTTGAGGCGTTAATCCCATGGGCGCCACTACCAGAAATATCACCAGCATGATTAGTCTTAGTCGTGAAATCGTTGGAATCCCATGCTACTTTTGAGACACTATGAACAGAATATGAATCAAACAATGTTCAAAGACAACACGCGACCAAGTCTAATTTGAACACCCAAAGAAAACTCAACACCAAAGAGAGGACAACTTCCACCACCTCACCCCATCTCCTTCCCATAAAACCACTCGACCAAATGTCCCACAGTCAGATAACTCCATGTCAATGTCAGGAGTGCCTTAATTCCAAGCACATTCTGCAACTTCTGCCTTAACGCAATCGTCATCACACTATCGACACCCAAGTTCGCAACCGCAGCGCGTGTATCAATCTCTTCTATATCCAACATTAGTACCGCACTAATGCACTCTTTGATTTTCATACTGAGCCACCCTCTAAGCTTAGGACCTGAACTGGGTTTGGGGGGGGGGTTTTTTTATGTGGGAGTAGGAGGAGGAGTTAACAAAGCGGATTGTACGGAGCGACGAGGCGATATCTCTTTAACGGGTGGAATCAGCGCGATTTCATGGGCATTAAGCATACGTGCGCGTGTGACAACAGTATGATTAATGTCAAACTTGTCAACATGCTCCCACGCTTGGAATCCTTCCTCACAGGTGATATTTGTAATGCCCTTGCTCGCTAACTTAATGGTTAAAAACTTAGAGCCGGCAGCAAGACCCATGCTACGCTATGCTGTCCATTGAATTGCAAAAGCATTTTTGCCTTGTTCTCTCTGATGCACAGTAAGCGTGTTTAGAAAGGCGTTGGCCGCGCCGTAGGGACTCTAGCCAGATGTTCTAACGAGCTGCCGAATAGATAAGAAGAGAATAAAGAAGTCAAGGGAATTGGGTGGGAAGGCGTTATGTAGAGCCAGTGCACCAGCTACCTTAGAACTGAGCACGCGGACAAATGAGGCCGAAGTTGTATCCATGATTAGACCATCTTCTAAAACGCCAGCAGCATGAACAATGCCCAAAATAGGCGGGATCGAGAGGCCCTCAATTGCTATAAGAAGTTGAGAATCTGCGCTAGAAGCACCGATATCTAGTGCAATGGTGTGAATGGTCACCCTCCAAGTCCTCCTTTAATCACATAGGTGCCCTCTGGATTTAGTAGTAGTGTTCTAAAAGAGCTGGCGCCATAACGTTGGCCTTTGGACAGTGGTCTAGGTCAAGCCACTCTGCCACCTTGCGTGCGAACAACATCCTGGCCTTAAACATACTTGATCGCCAGCAGAGGGAAGCGTGGACCTTCGTTATCTATCAATGCTCCCCAAATATCTAGATGTTCCTGCGCCGCAATGCGACCAAACTCATGCAATAGTGCTTAGGCAAGAGCTGTTAGTGATTAGCCTTTATAGACGCTATCTATAATTATAAAGAGTTTGGAGATGTATTAAAGGTTGACAAAGGCTTCATAATGCTAAAAAGTTCCTTTATAAACTTGTGTGCCTTATCCGGGACATCGTTAAAAGTCTAAACGGGAGTAGGGGGATATACTAACGCAGTCCCCTTTTTATTCAGTACTTTAAATACTTTGCGCTCTCCTAGCTCCTGCACAAACAAAGTCTAGACAAGTGTGCGGGCGAGAAGCTTTAATTCGTTAGTAAATCTCTCGATAGCATCAGTATCTTAGGACGTCAACATAACAACGTTTATGGCAAGTGGTTGCTCGGAGAAGTGAGCTAGATCCTAGGCAATCTAATGCACCAACCTATCTATGCCTGTGCTCTTCTCAGAAACGCCCTCTATATTAGAGAATCGCATTAAATTTAGCTTAGCCAATAAGTCCCCCTTTTTACTAAAAACACTAATATAAGCTGCCAGACCTTTCCTATCGTTCGCCTTCTCGATGTAGAGGTACTCAATCCGTAGCAACACTTAATTTAAAACAAAGAGAACCTAATTAATATAGGAGACAATGCGCATCTTTAGTTTAGTGTAGAATATAGACAAGCCTATTAATGCCGCAGCGCCAAGAAAAGGAGCCCATAACTGTAAGTCCCAAGTTATTGGAGAGTTACTAGAATCTATGTCAACCTTCACGATCATTTCTTAGTCGTTCCCGCGATGCTTAAGCACCACCCACAGAAACGCGATGCCAGAAACACCGACCTTCTAAAGGAAGTCCTAGGCGAAGCTATTATCTAGAATCGTGTTTAAGCGTTAGTTAACCTTAGGGATGTCAAAACTTCTTTAAGCATCCACCATATCCAATTTTTTCACCACTTGCAGGAGCTGTGGTCAATCCATGCATGTTCAAGTTGGTCGGGTGCCAATAGCGAAGACTGCAGGCGAGATAATAAACGAACTGCATCACCCTATACAACAATCTAAACCTCACAACAGTCTACAGTTATAGAAACAGGGACCTGTAGCTGCAGGTTGTCTAAAATAGTAGCTTTAGTAGCGCCGCGAAATGTGTTGCAGTAGACAGCGGCAGGGATAATCTCAGTTCCGTGCAGAGGATAGGCGAGTGTATATAGCTTACTCTTGTTGTTAAGCGTTGTAGTGTAGAGACGCAGTTTCATGCCTGCAATATTAGTTGGTTGCCCTAGTAGAGTGTACTCATCAACATAGTGCAGCGTAGCAGCGCCTACAGCTCTAATCTCAACTTCTTTCTAGTACGGCTTTTAGAGCCACGGCGTTCCAGGTACACTGCGTGCCTAGTATAGAGTGCTTAACTGTTTCTTGACGTTGACTATTGCACCCAAAACGTAAAGTTAAGAGATGGCGAGAAGGATACTCCTGTTAGCAGATGCATTCCATTTTATAGTTCTAATTATAGCCAAGCATTCTACAGCTCTCGATGCGATTGTCTCGCTAATAGATTAGACCACAATTAGGTGGGTGGAAACTTCGATGAAGATATAAAAGCCATTGTCAAGTGCGGTTCCTACCGAGGGATGGAGATATATAGGATTGACTATGTTGTTTGCCCAGTAGTCCGCATTGCGTATATTGTGTGCGTAGATCTACGTAGGACGTAGAGTAAAGTAGAAGCTTAGCCGAGCGAGGATTCAAAGAGGGTGTAAGGGCTTCTACCAGAGGCGCCACAAGCTTGTTAAGCATAGGCAAGTGGAAGACTACGTCAGTGTTGACACGGAAAGTCTTAATGTTGCGCTGCTTCAGGCCCGACAGATATTCGTCCACGGCCGCTAGTTCACCCGAGACGACACAAGAGGAAGGAGACGAGGTCACGTCTACGTCTGTTGCCGAGCTCTTGACAGACCTGGGGGAAGGCGAGATTGACCAGAGCCATGCCGCCTAGGCCCGTGACTTCTGTATACAGCTTCGCACGGCGCGTGACGATGATGGCGCCTTCCTGCGGAGTCAAACACCCTGCAACGACAGACGCTGCGATCTTGCCGACCGAGTGTCAGATGATGGCACATGGCTCGACACCTCTGGCCTGCAGCAACTGGCTCAGACCGTACTGAACAACCCATGTCGCCTTTCTCGAGCGCTTCCAGGGCGGAGAAGCCGGATTCTTCTCGGACGATGGTGTCCAGAGAGACGATCGCCTGGTGGGATTCGGGTCTCTTGAGCAGCTCTTTCTCAATTCCAGGCCAGCTGCATTAGTTAGCCTACTCCTGCACATTACATGTACATACATGGAAGATGCTAGATACTGACTGTGCGCCGTGGCTAGAGAAGACTCAAACAACATCCTTCTTCACGTCCGACTGCAGAACTCTACTGCTCAACACCGACTCATCCGTGATTCCCTCGCAAAATTGGTCAAAGTATTGACAGCTTCCGTGTGGTTGCTAACTAGGAATGCCACTCTGTAGTCTTGATGGCCCGCAGGCCCTCTTTCTTTCCGTCGTCGGGCAGCCAGCCTGCAAGCAATGCAGCTTGGATAGCAAGCCTCTTCTCTTGAGATGAAGATATAAAGAGAGAAACTAGACCGTCACCTTCTGCCCTTTTTCATTCCCTCTGCTTCGTCTGCCCACCCACGTAACTTGGGGGTACCTGCTCAATCACAGCACAAGAGACAGAACCTCCGTAGTTGTAAGAACAGCAAGCTACTCGGCGGAGACTGCCTGTTTCGGGCCAGGCCGAAGGCTCTTGGACAACCTTAAGACCCAAAGTCTTCCAGCTAATACGAGTGTTAAGCCTCTGCAGCAGAGCTTGCGGTACTAGCTGGCTCTTGTATACGGCTAATACCGCTTTGACAAGCCTGATGGCTCCAACGGCAGCCTCAAGATAGCCGACGTTGGGCTTAATAGATTCAATCGCACACAAAGCATTATCAGGTCGCCCCATCCCATACACCTTTGCGATAGCACCCACTTTAGTAGGATCTCCAAGAGACGTTAAGGTTGCGTGTGCCTCAACGTAGCCAATGGTGAGCGCATCAATGCCACCAGCTCTTGACAGTGTCTGTCTAGTGACCATTTCTTGCGCCTTAGCATTTGGAGCCATAATACTATTAGTTTTGCTATCTTGAGCCGTTGCAGAGCCTCTAAGCACTAATAGAATGTTGTCGTTATCGGCAATAGCCTTCGAAAACCTCTTCAATACGATGATTGCGCCTCCTTCTCCTCTGGCGTAGCCATTCGCGTCGTTATTAAACGAGATGCAAACTCCATCTAGCGAGAGCGTGCCAGTCTTAGTAAGCATGTAGGTCAATGCTGGTGCGCAAAGAACGTTAACGCCACCAACAATAGCAACGTCTAATTCTCCAGACAGTATCGCTTGTCAACCAAGGTAAACTGCGATCGGCGACAATGCAAAAGCTGCATCTACTGCCATGGTAGGTCCCATAAGGTCGAGGTGGTACGATGCTTGGTTGGGAATGCTATAGTATGCTGTGCTAATGCTAGACCACGCCTTAATGTTTAGTAGATCCTCAAGGATCAACTAGGAGTAATCGCCCGAGTCGACGCCTATAAAGGCGGCCGTATCTAAACCAGCCAGTGACTTAGGGTTGATGCTAGCATTCTCAAGTGCCTCCTAAAAGAGTTTAAGCGCCAGCCTTTAGTAAGGATCTATGAGCGCAGCTTCCTTAGGCGAGATGCTAAAGAATGCCGCATTAAAGTTCTCTAAATCCTTGATAAAGTAGCCCTTAGAGGTAGCTGTTTTAATAATCTTAGAATTTCGGGGGTTACGTCAGAGCTATAGTTCCCAACGCTTCTTCGGTACTTAGCTAGAAGCACTCTTCTTCTCTATAAGGAAGTTCCAGAGCTTTTTAGGAGTGCTATTCATGCGGGCAGTCCGACACGACATACCGACGATAGCTACAGCCTCGTTGTTTAACTTACGGTGCATCAGTGACATGCAGTGCAACAAAACAACGGACAACTTACCGGGCTTCTAGTCGATTGTACCTAATTTATGAACTTGTAAGCAGTGTTTACGCTGCCAGGAATGGAAGGGTGTTCTTTAGCCATATTTCAAAACTGACTTTCTCTCGCAAGCAATCCAGGCGGTGTTGAATTGATGATTAGCCTATCAGCGACAGGCTCTTCCTAGAATTTTATTTCATCGATCATGTGCCCGCTGAATGAGCTCGATACCCAAAGAATATCAAGGCGTGAAGTGGAGTAATGGTTCGCTGTCGATTCATTGGACGCCTTCAGCATTAAGAAATTGAGTGGTGAATATACGCATCTGGACCGAATTTTCGAAACAATCTCCCTCATTGAGAAACATCTTTCTTTCTTATAGCAGCTTTGAGTGCCTTGGTAGCACAGCGAAGCACAATATAGAATGCGTACGCTGTCATCCGCTCCTGAACTCGTAAATTAGAACTGACCTAGGGCTTGTGAAAAGACACCATCGTGAACGGGGACGGGCCCATTTCCTTATTCCTACCGCACAGAAAAAGGGACCCTAAACTTATCTGCATTAGCACATGAATTCAATCCGGATAATGTTCGGATTTTCTCGCTCCCACCTTATTTTTATCCATTAAGCAGGTGGAACTGAAAATCAGTTCAAAGGCAGCGCCACTTGCCACAAATATTGTGCTGAACCTGATAAATTGTGACTTGAGTGATTATCTTCATAAGTTAGACGTAGTGGGCTTGATAGACTTTGTGTTCAAATCCAAAAGCGGTTTCCTGTCGGACTCATCTTGCTCAAGTTCTATTGAGATGATTTCGTTGAGCTTCCCAGGGGAATTGGTGTTCATTTTCTGAATAGAATAAGTCATAAGTTGATCGCCGACGCAGAGTGGGGCCATGCAGGAAACCAAATCCAAGAAATGTGGGAAGATGTGCCCGATCGAGCTAATCTAGTGCCATGCGGGGGATACATAGGTTTCCAAGAGATACTAGGCGAAGATGGCGTTCGTTGTTAGCTACTATTCCTCAACTTAGCCGACGTGGCACAAACACCAATTTATTTGTTCGTTTTCCCTCGTGTCTTGTTCTTGAGACATCTTTCTTGTTCCCAGGCCGCCGACGCGATGTAAAAAGCAGTTGCCCCGAAACTTCTTATTCCAGTCATCCAGTTCACGTCCGCCACAAGAAAAATTAGCTCGAGGCGATTCAAAACGGGGAATATCAATGACTAAATATCCGCATATATGACTGTACCTCGGAAATCGAGGAAACGTTTTTTGATATTTCAGAGTGATCATCAAGAAAACCTTGTATCGAGTAAGTCTAGTCGGCGATCACGTTGACGGAAACTGTGCTCGCTATGAAACTCGAAATTCCATCGACGGGACCTCGAAGAATATCTCTTCCTTTAAGTTGATAATTTGTAGTGACTGGCCGTTATAACACAGAATTTTAATGAGGCAATAGTGACGGCTGCTCAGTCGCCTATCTTCCACTTCATAATCACCGCCAAAGTCCGTTCACAGATTGGAGGAACTTGACATCATATCACTTCAGATAGTCATATGTGAACTTCCCCTTTTCGCGAAGGACTCAAGCTCATACACTGCCCTTCCAACTCGTGACCACGTTATAGGTCCCGTCCTAGGTGGCAGTTGCTTCTCAGCCTTTTTATTCACACAACACGCGACTTTGAAATCGCTGTCTTTTCGGTTTGACTCACGCTTTGGTAATCAGTCATTTGCTGAAAGACTGAAGCACTTAGGGTTTCCAAGCCTCGCCAGACTCATCGTGGATATCCACATATCGAGTATGCACCCCATGAACAGGGCTCGTCCCGAAAAAAGTGGAGAGTATGAACCACAAAAGAAATCGTCGCGTCTCGGGAGATTCAGATAAGGATCACCAGCTGGTGCAATATAATATCGAGTTGGAGCTCTATAAATGCGACCAAGAAGAAAGTGCGCTGGAACTTGACGCGCAGGTTTTTGTAAACTAACCGCGGGACGCAAATGCCGTAGCCGCGGCGCTAAATTGTCTAACTCGTGTCTTGTTCAACATCTTAGGCTCCTGTATCCAGCATGCATGTCCGTATGAACTCAGTTGGAAGGCCTGAGAGGCCGACTACATGAGCTTATTGGCTGCAACCCAGTTGCAATTTAGGTCAGACTCCTACCGCGTCGTCAGTGACGTATTGCTCCCCCACTACGCCAATGTAAAAAGTATACTTCGCTCACTACCCACTCCTGTTGATCGCATTGTGGTGTTGTATTGATGCTTGAGATATGAGGCAGAAATGGCTTAAATAGAAGCTTAGTACGAACGTACGCGTGATCATGTGGAAGGAGCTTCACCCACCTGAATGTACCAAGAAAGGATCGGTCGCTTTCTGCTTCATACTCTGGACTAACATTGATCTACTATCAAAACATCACCACCAGAGTGCCAAGTACCATGGCCAGCATAGCGCTTCCGTGAATCCCGATCTCGACGCCCATCACCTTCCAACTCCCCACCTTGAACCTACCAGCCGCAGCACCTGTTGACTCCGGCGGCGCACTCGAAGTAGGCGACGGAGTCGGTAGTGTCCCATTCGTTGAATTCCCAACCAGGTCCGGAAACAAGAATGTCGTATTTGCATCAACCACAATCCAATTCCTCACCAACGCCGTCCCATTCTCCACCGTCTCCCACTGCTCCGCCGTACATTGATCCCTATCCAACACATAGCACTGGCTCCCAGGTAGCATGGCGACCTCGTTTTTAATATTGTCCACCTTTTCGGGGCCTTTAGTGGAGTATGTTGGGTTGCCTATGGTGCTAATATTGCCGGTTGCGATGTCGAAGTTGAAGAGGGCGCGTTGGAAGATTCGGTAGGCAGTTTCGGGCTGGTAGGCGGGTACTTCGTGGCCGGCTTCGTAGACGCGAGTGAAGCTTAGGTTTCCGTATTGGCGAACTTGGCCTCCGATGTAGGTGTCATTGGTGATCACTGGGGCGTACCCTGCAGCATGGAAGTCATCCGTGTTTTCGTAAGGGATGGCAAGGGAGAGGAGTTCTCCACTATACCAATTGCATGCTGGTGTTTGTTAGCAAACACTTCACACTTTGGGCACGGGCGAAACTGACCATAATCGCGATCGCCATATACCAGAGTAACTTTGATGTTGTTCTCAAGTAAGTAGGCCAAGTCTTCCTTCCAGCCAGGTCTTGGATAATCTCCTATTCCTCTGAATGCCTGTGAGACTGCAGAGTTCGATTGCGTCCAATTCAACGGTACACCAAGACCCTTTTGAACATGTGGCTGATTCAGCCATCCTGCATACCAAGGTGGCGGAAACGACGCAGCACCTGGAGCCGAGATATCGTAATAGTTGACGTCGGAATCGAAGTACGGGTCACGAACCTCGGCAGTGCAGAAAGTCTCCGCAGCTTGGCAAATTTTGTTGACAGTGGTGTTAAAGCCTTGATTAGTGGGATCATACACCAAGCTAAGACTACGGCACTCTTCGATCTGAGCTAGACATCCAGTGCTGTTGTGCAGAGCGTCTAGCACTCCTTCCAGACGGGTTTCATTGTACGTTACGATGCCATACGTATTATTCGTTGCCATTTGCGGATATGCGGGCCACTGAACAAGACGATCGACGCAGCCATTGATGATCAGAAGCGTATCAAGGTGCAAGAGATGAGTCTGACCCTGCTCGGTCCATGTTCCATTCAATATCTTCTCATTCTGGTCCTGGAAGTAGGCCGCGAAAGCTGGCCCATATCGGCCGCCGTAAGATTCGGTTGCAATGGAGATTCTGTTGTCGTTTGGCTTGTGCTCTGGGAACTCTTGGAACCATACTTGGGCAAAATTCCACATTGCTCTTGCTGAGTTCTCGGAACCTTGCGTAGTCGTGTTTCGGTTTTGACTTGGGTATGTGCCAACGTAGAAACTTGAGAGGTAGAGCGGTTAGCTTTGGTGAATTTATAGATCCGTATGTTGCACTCACGTGTTGTTTTGCTCTGGAACGCCATTTGAAAAGTCTGCAAACTCAACGCCGTTTTCTGAAGAGACGGTTACATTTGTGAGTTCATCATAACTCAGACCGACCTGCACAGGCTGATCCAAGTATAGCATGTTCACCTCATTATTCCAAGACCACTCATTCAGCCGCGTCGAGTTTGAGTCCGCATTGATGTGGCATGGACCATTTTCTCGTAACAATCCAAGCATCGAACTACTGCCCTAAGAAGGGGTTAGCAAAGCTGTGAGTCTTGGTTGAAGGGTCCGAAAGATCCTACAGGGCCACCATTCATCCATATAGAAAGCGGCGCATTCTCGGGATCTTTCCTCGATTCGAAAAACCAGAAGAAAGTGTTGATATCATATGTCTGGTTTTGTACGCCTAGGTCGTCGAGTGCTCCGGCAGGCAGATGGATGTAGCCTGAATAGCTTCTGACACCCGCTGTCGTTTCACAGAGGTCATTCTTCATAATAATTAGTACATTCCGATCTGAACGACATTCATGATTATATACCTCTTTATAGGAGATTCGTGCTCCGTCTTCGACATGCGATTCTATCACAGTCACGCCTTCAAGTGGTGGAGGAAATTGAGCCTCAACAAGGCCATTCCAGACACTCAAAGCCGCGATCAAAAATCGGCAAGAACGCATTTTACAACGCCTCTTAGTTCTATCTAAGCTTTGAAAAATACCAGACGGCGGAACACTGCACCTGGGAATTCTCTCTCTTATAACAAACCCCGCCATCCCAACGGTACCGTGTTTCGTCACTCGCATCAGCATAGCATGGAAACTATCTACCACATACGGACCTTCCTGGTTCAGCCATAGCGCAGGAGAATGTAACGGAATAGCGCAGAAACGGTTCTACAATTGACCCAGTAAATGACGTTGGGGGTATTCCTCCGCTGTCGATATAGGAAGATAACCGGAGTAGGGCGGGGAACGTTGCAGGGCCAAGATTGCCAAGGCGAGGACTGCATGTTCGATGCCGAGTTTCTTGTCGTGGAATGGCGGTTAACAGACAAAATGGAAGGTGAATGTCAGCGGGAAAAGGTAATCCATGCGATAAAATAATTCAGCATTCGTTCACCCAAACGCAACGTCTTCAACGAGCAGAGGCTCTGGTGGTAAGCGCAGCTTGGATCTGTTCAGCTAAGTTGCGGAACGTCTTACCTAGGGCGTACGAGAACACATGTCACTATCGAGTGTTAAATCACGTTTAGTCTGAGTCTTCTGTAGCTCAATGAAGAAGAATAGGTGATGCAAAGGGTGATTATTAGGATGAAAATAAGCATGTCAAGCAAAAGAGGTGGCGGGTGCCGAAAGGCGCTAGGCACATTCCAGATTAGGCTGTTTGCAGATCAATGCAATTTTGAACGATGCGTTCCTTGTTGCCAGCCACAAGAAAACATTATTGTTTAAGCTGGATGATACAAGGGACAGCAAAATTAATTCTGTCCCTCACGTGCTTGGTGGGGTCCCAACACCAAGATGTCAGCACATCGTAAAACAGCCAAAATAGAGCCAATCTTGCAGTGAATTAACACGTTTTTGGCGCTAGAATTGTGCCTTGAAGTTATTATTTATATCTGCTAAAAGACAGTTATTAGCAACTTCGACAATTTACTATAGATGGAGTTTCTTAGCCATATAATAACGCATATCCTCATTGGGCAAGTAAGGTTTTTAACCCCTTTGAGACTTCTACCAGGGCGGTGAGATTGGCGTTTTGGCTCACGTGAGGGATAGAATTGATTTTGCTGCCCATTGTAGGAGAATTAAGTGTAGCTTGCTAAGCGCTAATGTATCTGGCGAAAGGAACTGTATGTTTAATGCTGATACAGCCAGCAAGAAGGAGCACGCAGGAATGTTACGAAGCTCAACGCAAATATCATTTAGTAGCGTTATTGAGAAGAAGCTGCAATGAAGTGAGTACTGGGTATTCCGCGCCGAACAAGTAGTACAGAAATTTTCAGTTCCAATCGTCCTCATCCTCCTCGCTATTCTCAACCGCTTGTTCCTGGAACATGGCTTTTCTTGTCTATCTGCTTCTTATAGTACCAGTAACACAGCATGGTACCAACAGTGATCGGCACCGTGACGACAACCCACAACCAGCACAATCCTGTGACTGTGAAATCTGTCAATCCTCTCCCCTGCGTATTCTCGAATATCCCTGCACTAAACACTGATGCCGTGAATGTTCCCGGAAGAAACACCATCGTCACAATCGCAATCGAGATCATGCTGGTGCTGTCTTTCTTCATCTCGGCTGCTAGCTCCAGGTTGTTAAGCGCGTCTTGTTGTGTCACAAGGTTGTAGACAAGATTCATTGTGCTGTCCTTCCTCGCTTTGTAGTTCCAAAACCACTGGCGCTGCTTCGTCATAGAGGACACAGCATATTGTATCGCATCCGCAGTCCTCTGGCGCACACGGCTCTTGTGATCTACAACAACGTTTAACCGGCTTATCATCTCGTGGATGGCATTCGCGGTGGACAGAAAGACCTCTGCATTCGCGATGTGCGAGTCCGCATTTTGACTTACAATCTGCAATTGTTTGGTCAGGTCTTTGAGTTTTGAGCGGTCGTTGCCTTCCAGACCCGCTAGGTGGTCATCAACCTTGTTGATGACGGACCATTGAAAGCGCCGGAAGCGATTGACATGCCATTTGGATGCTTCGAAGTTGAGGTTGGTGATCATGGTGTGTATATCGAGAGGGCTCTCTAGAAGGACGTTTGCCATATGGTCTTGTGCTCGATGACGTGTTGCAGTAGTGAGGAGCGCTCGGAGCGCTCGGACAATCGTATCGTTCTGACTGTGCGATATGATGTAGACAGTCAGATCTCGCTGAACATCATGCTTTGCGTAGACAGAAAGAGGGGCCCCTTGGTTAAGGATGTTCCACCTTGGGTGCTGGCAGTAGAAGTCAAATCCAAGGAACTCGCTGCCTTCTTGGTCCCAGCGAGACTGTGGTGCCCAGTAATCAGGTCGTCCCAACATATTCAGGATAAAAGAGGGGTTGAGAGACAGGGAGTTGTAGAGATTATCAACGTTTGCGCGAGTGATTGGGACTGAGTAGTTAAACGATGCGCCTGGTGTTGGAGTGAGGGGCATGAAGAATACCAAAGCTCTCCTAGATGTTGTCTTTGGTGTAGAATTCGTATTGGATGTCACAGAAGTCGACAACGCGGACACGTTGTCATATCGATCGCTCGCAACCTTGGCTAAAGTTTCCAGAGACGTTTGATCCAGATTCAACCATTTTGCACCTGAGGCTTGTACTGAAAAACATTCCATCTTGGTTTTTCTGCTAAAGTTCTCAGGCTTGCTGAGGTGTTCGTGGTACAGAACTCCAGCAAAGAGCTCCTGTGCAGAGTTGAGCATGCCATATGGATATTGATCGACATCGACATCGTAATCATGGTCCAATTCGTTTACGTCCAAATCTGTAGATTCCGCATGTCTCATAGCAACTTGTCCATCTCTTGATATCGGCCGTCGTTCAACCTCGTCTTTTGCCAGCGTGGCTTCTAATTTAGAAAACTCAACGCTATGAGGATCGTTTTCGAGTCCATATTCGGTCGGTGTTGATGATGCTGCTATCATCTTCAGCTGGCGTCTAGTTTTGATGGCTGTGAATAGGCCCATGTGTAGATAGTGTGATTACAGGCTCGACCGGAGTTCGGGGTATTGGGTTGATTGTACATAACAGGAGACTCTGTCTATCGACTTTTAAGTCAAGGCTGATGCCTGTTACGCAGGATTGTGCCTGAGACTTCAGGTGCATATCGCGTTTCACACTAGCGCCTAAAATGGGCTAGCGTTTCTTACAAGCCACACTACCGCAACGACCTCGAGTACAATCGCAAGGCACTCGACGTCTTAAATTCGTATCCTACTCGATCAAGTAAATTGCCGCATTGTTGTGTCATGGCTCAGATCTCAGAGGCCGAGATTCTCGCCACGTTCGACAAGCTAGTATCAGAGAGGGCTATCACCTTTGGTCCTTATGAGACTGTTAGAGAAAACTGCGATGGATATCCGGTATGTATTTCAGCCTTCCCTTATCGAATTCATGATCTCACGGCGCATAGCTCGAGTTTCGGATCTGCCCGTCTCTACTCAAGAAACCCCACTCCGTTGGCGCCAAACTCGACCCATCGTTCGACAAATCAGAGAAGTGGGGGCCAGGTAGCGACATGTGGTTGACTGATGCACGGCTGAAAGTCGCCGAAGTAAATGGAACACATGATCTGGCACTGTAAGTTCATTTCTAAGTAGTGGCCCATCTTATCTTAACATTGAGTTCAACACCACGCTAGAACTACCTCTTCCTTCTCTAGAAAAACACTCACCACCTTTCCACATACTCTCTGTAAACGCTCCACCAGACTCTGCCTCCTCTTCATATTAGAGTCATCTACCAAATCTACACTGAAATCCTATTGCAACTCTCACTCTCACTAATCCTCACACAGTAATCTCTTCAGTGTAGACCGCCCCCAATTTGTTCTTTTAACTCAGGACTCCTACCTCCGACAGCACAAACCCCTAGACCTGGACGACTTCAAAGCAGCCATCGAGATGTTGACCTCATTACCTTCAATATACGCAATCTTCAACTGCTCCGAAGCCGCCGGTTGTAGTCGTGTGCACAAGCACATGCAAGGACTTGTCGGACCGCCTACTGCGTTTGATCTATTCACTAGTAGCAAGCCAAGCTCTGCAATCCCATTCAAGTACTTCGCCCATCACTTTAGTGCTAGTTTCGCTAGGACAGATGCGAAGGAGGTACTTGTAGTTTATGAAAATCTGATGCGGCAGACAAGGAGTGTACTAGGCGTCTCGGACACTGATGTCGCCCCGCACAACGCCATCCTTTGGAAAGACTGGATGATAGTAGTTCCGAGGCGGAAGGCGGCGGTGCAGAAGGCTAGTGCGAATGCAGCAGGAATGTTGGGGAGTATTTGGGTTCCTAGTCGAAGTGGAGTGGATGAGTGGCTTCGACTAGGCAGCAAACATGTTCTGGAAGAACTTGGTGTGCCGGCGAGGGTTAACGGAGAGATGAACTGATTAGGAGGTGATGAGTTATGCGAGTATCATTACGTGACATAGCGTTACGTATATGAATAGACAACTCGTGCCGTGTGCTCGTCATATCTGCCTCATTATGAAGAGCTAACTCAGTGCGCGTGTCCCTCAGGACCGCAGTTCCAACCAAACGCTCTCCGTACACGCCTGGCCTCAACCATCCACTCCTCCAATGCATCACTCTCCACAGGCTCTCTGACCTCCTTTGTCATCGGATGCCTCATAATGCCCATTGCCTTATATTCCCCTCTCTTCACCTTGACCTCTCCCGTTGCGATTAGGTCAAGCCATGCAGCAAGTCTGTATCCAGCTTTGGCGATCTGCACCTGAATAACCGGGATCGCTGCATCATAGTAAGCTCCCTGAAGTTCTTGTCCACGAACGGCTTCGCCGCCTTCAGGAACCACAACATCACAAACACGTGCGTTAGCGTCTCGAGCCCAGACCATCGACGAAGCAACGCCATCGGTGATATCGATTCCATCCAACCAACTTGCACTCGCATTGGTGTACTTTCCAGAAACGATCTCATTGGATAGAGTGGCAGCCCAGTCCTTTGCATCTTTCAAAGCATACCCGCCCACTAGTTTCTCAGCCATATTTGAGTCCCAGATATGGTGAAGATTGGTAGTCGTCCCGTTGAAAGAGACAGCGATGGTATTCCCGCCCACTTCCAAATTCTCAACATGAAGCGGCTGGTGGATATCCCCCAAAAAGTGGATAATCCACTTCAGTGCCTTCTGCCTCTCCAAAAGCGAGACATTCAGGTTGGTAACACGAGTTGTGTAATTTGCGATGGCGCTCACAATGCAGCCTTCCTCGGGGCAATCGCGTTCATAGTCGACATTGCAGGATTCTGGGGGCGAGTCCAGAGCGTCGATGTAATGGAGGGGTGCGGAGAAGGTTCCCTCGGCGGTGTAGCGGTATGTGTCTGCCCATGTGGCTACGTTTGCGAGGTAAGAGGTGGAGGTGTCGTTAAGGAGGGATTGGGTGAAGGTTTTTGTCTTGTTACTGATAAAGGTCTGTGCGATGAAGGCAACAGTATCGTGACCCAAAGTGCCCCACGCGGAGACCTGGGGGATGAGAGGGAGAGTGGCGAGGAGAAGGGATTTGGGAGGTGCCATCTTGAGTTGAGGTTGGGCGAGTTGGAGATGAGATGGGTGGAAGGAAGGGTTGGACCAGTAGGACGGGAATGTATATATATGATTTGGACTGCCCTTGCACCTAGTGACGTTAACTAGGTATCTAATTCTCGGCCAAGTCCGCTCCTCCCGTTCCTCAATCGCCACTATGTGGTGCCAAAAGTTTGAGATGGAGATGCAGGTCCGGCGGCCACTAGCCCGAATAGGCAGGCATTTGACCAGATTCCGGGAACTCTGCCCAGATCCGCCAAGTTCGTGGTCGTCTTCAGCATCCAATTGGCCGAGCAATTGTGCTGGTTAAAGCAACGGGAAATAGAGGTATGAAGAGGTGCACCAATCGATATGGTCCTGCCTGTTACGACTATTTTCGTACATGACTGACGGCGCGTTGCACCGTACAAATGGGTGTGGGTATGATGAAATGAACGAGCGGGAATATGAAGGGTATCTCAATGCTTTGAGTGTCGCCAAACTCCAAGAATGCGAATATAAACAACCTACAGTGCGGCTATTTCTGGGGCCGCATTTCTATCAAACGCTGGGTCAATGAATTCTTCTGTTTCTGTGGTCTCCTCTACAGGCGCTGGGCGGCGGTCGAAGAGGTGAATCCACCAGGCGGGGGGATCGAGCGGGCTGTGGCCGTTGTGAAGCGGTGGGTAGACGTCGTTGAAGAAATACCAAACTGCAAAGTGTCAGTTTCGATTCATGACGACGAAGGCAGGAACGTACTGTGCCCTACAACGATGCCGCACATCTCGTCCTTTGGCAGTGTACCATGCATGACCAATGAGAAGGCCAGCAACACCCATGGCAAGTACGGTGCCCTGAAGACCAACAGCCCCAGGAAGCCGAGTAGCGTGTCTGGGTTCTTCCTGCTCCAGATGTAGATCAAAGTGCTCGACAGTGCGGACCCGAGGAATGCCATGGATAGCATGGGCGCCATGCACAGGAGCAGTGTCGAGACAAAGGCGAGCAGCCACGAGAAATGTGCGGGCGAGCGTCCGGACGACTCTTCGAGGAGGCGCGAGTAACGTTGCAGGAAGAAGATGTGGTAGAGGAGGTCGAGGCTGAGGGGTCCAAAGTAGAAGAAGGTGGTTATGAGGCGCCAGTACTACCATGCAATCAGTATGAGTCTTTGGCTGGTGCGTGAAACGAGGCGTACCTGACTCCGGTAGAAGACGGCCCTGAAGCTGTAGAAAAGCTGGTACGGCGAGAGGATATGGCACTGCACCAACACGCTTGCGCTCAGGGCCGCCGTCATCCACCACCGCGTGCACACGGGCATCTCAAAAAACCACTGCTCGAGCGGGAATCCGCCCATCATGGCGTCCCCGCCAGCGAGCACGTTTGCCATGGTGTGAGTGTGGGAGGGAGGGCGGGTTGTGGGTGGGAGTGCAGGTTATGGCGGAGAGTTGCGCAGTTGCACACAGGAGCGAGCGAGGGACAGGGACGAGGACACCTATATCAGTAGCGCACGACAGCTAGAGTGAATGTTTGTGAGCGGTCGTGGGTCCTTCTTGCTACGTAACCGTTCCGGGCGCGCCGCTAACATCGCATCGCATCGCATCTAATCTAATCGGCACGTGACATGCCTTCCCCCGATGGCCCAAGCTCCATCTATTCCCCAGCCACCATTCCCAGCCATCCGCTGCAAACAACACCACCAAGAATGCGCATGCGCCCCATGCCCATGCGCGATTGCACGTCGTCCGCTCTCTCCACCTCATCCATACTCCCGCGCCCATTCGAGAGGTGAATACTTGCCCACTGCGCATCTCGAAGCTCTGCCATCGACGCGCCGCAGCACGTTTTCGCGAACCCGACGCGCCTAGCCACCGAGTTGGACATATCCACCAGTCCCGTTCTCAGCGCACCCGAGACCGACTTGCCTCGCGGCATCCGTCTCGACCTGATTGAGGAAACAATCGTGCGCCAAACACTACAAAATGCCGCCAAAGGGTCCGGTCCGGCGCAATGTCGCGACGCCCACGCGCGGAGGGAGGAGGAGTACGGGTCGTGGAGGCCGCCAAAGCACAGGGAAAAGAAGATCGTCTGGGGCGCGAGGTACGACTGTTTATACACCCTATCTCGCAAAATGGGAGTGCTAACATGCCCTCACAGCTGGCGACCCAGGACCAGCTCCAACACCCCGCAAGAAACGCTACAAGCCCGGCACGATCGCGCTGCGCGAAATTCGCAAGTACCAGAAGTCTACCGAGCTCCTTCTTCTGAAATCGCCGTTCCAGCGAGTGGTAGGATTGCTCCCTGACCCTTGGATTGGAATTGGTGACTAACTAGCATCATCCAGGTCCGCGAAATTGCCGTCTCCGTCTCTGACCCTACCAAAGAGCCTTTCAGGTGGCAAAGTCAGGCCATTGGGGCGCTGCAGGAGGCTGCCGAGGCCTTCCTGATCAACCTCTTCCACGATGCGAATCTATGCGCCATCCACGCTAAGCGTGTCACCATTCAGCAGAAGGACATCCAGCTCGCTCGCAGACTGCGCGCTGCCTGGGGCGCGCCTGTATAGGCTCCGAGTACAGCGGGTATCGTTATCGTTCTGGTCATGGCATAGGGTGTGAACGTAGAGATGATGTAACGTCTCTATTGGATCATTTGGAATTGAGTGGGCGTGTCGGCGTTATTGGGTTCAAGGTGTTGACGGCTACGGTCGTGGTCTTCTACATTGTAGGTTCAGGCGGCTGTGTATACCATTCGAAGTCTTTCAGCAGGACTTGAATCCATAATTCACAAATGATGGCTCCTGCTAAATCGTAAACGATTTGTTACTTCCTGAGGCAGCCTCGCTAAGACGTTGTGTTGGTGTTCTTTGTCGCCCGTTCCAAGGGTTTTTTTTCCCCCTCTTCCCAAAACCTTTTCACATCTCCAACAACGCAAATTCATGCTCTCTGTGATTTTTCGTTCGACATATTACTGCAGGACCTCCACAGACGTCCATGTGGGGACGTGAACATGCATTGCGGGAGACCCCACAACGCGAAAACGGAAGCTCCAGGCACGCCGCCACTTTGGCCTAACATCAATATCAGATGAGATGACCTATGCGTGAACCGCAATTATAAAGGCCGTCGAAACTATGCGCTCTAGAACAGCCACCCAACCCGCACCCTGACTGCAAACTTTGCTTCAGATAAGGAAACGAACATTCGCCATTACAAATGAAGACAGCAAACTCTCATGCACACCTCTACTTAACATCGCCTTTAGAATCACAAAACCAGAACTTCCTCGTCGGAGCTAGACAAGAACATGGGATCATGGTTTTCACATTTGTCCCAAGGTCTTCTTATCCCGTCCTCTTCTTCGCAGCCTGATATTCCTGCGGGACGCCTCTTATACCCCTAGCGAGTAAGGATCTATCTATCCACAGTAAACCATTTCGTCAAGTTTGTTTCCCATGCCCCGCATCCATCCGTCCAGTCTTCAATCGACCATGTTTATTCTTTACTCTACATCTGGGGGCCTGAATGAGCATGTTTACCTCATCACCGGGGACACTACCTCTAGTGTGCACACAACAAAAGACCAACAGATTTATCTACATTGGCACATGAGTTTGGACAGGAATGTTCAACTCCTCTTACTCCTTCCTTATTTTCACTCAACAAGCGGATGCAACTTAAGATCATTCCGGAGACAGCACTTCTTCTCACAAACGTTGACATAAGCCGGTTAAGTCTAGCGATAGACACATGCGATACAACTGCCACACGAATCGCTCCGTCGTTGAGCTGACAGGCGGTATAATTGAATATGTCCAGGCCAGGGGCTACTGCACGAGTGATGTATTATAGTACCAGGACCATGCTCATGTTGCATAAATTGATCACATTTACCCAGCTCTCTGGTGCTATATTGCAGGACTAATACTGTAAATTATACCCTCGGTTGGCCCTGCGTCAAAGCTTCGGAGCTACGTGCATACAACAATTTCAAAAAAATGAAGCTAAAAGTATTGCGACCTCACTCGTGGCAAGCTATATGGTGGGGAGCATTCCCGTCCGAGTGCTTCTCCTCAGAACTCCAGGACTATCGCTAGCTCTGTTGGTTGATTATGGCACCAATCCTTTCTCTAACCGCTGGTCTGACCTCATTGGCACTGTTTACGCTTTCGGCTTCAGCTTCTTCTGTAGCGAACAATACATACGAGTACATCGTAGTAGGTACCGGACCAGGCGGGTAGGTCTCAACTCTCTTCTTTGTGTTGTTGTTTCGCTAATTCCAACAGTGGCCCTCTCGCAGCTAATCTCGCCAGAGCCGGACACTCTGTGCTTGTCCTCGAAGCTGGAGATGACCAAACCGAAAACGTGAATGTTTCGCAGTGGCTGAACTTCAATCTTGCGGGCAACGACCCAGCCACGAGATGGGACTTCTTCGTCAAGCATTCGGATGATGAGGCGAGAGAGGCGAGGTATCTTCATAGAACATGGAGGAAGATTGATGGAAGTTTTTATGTTGGGATTGAGCCTCCAGCTGGAGCTAAGCCGCTCGGTATTGTAAGATCATATCTCGCTTAGATTGTGTCCTAGGTGGAGGGTACTAACATCTGCAAAGTACTATCCACGTGCTGGAACTTTGGGGGGCTGCGCTATGCATAATGGCTGGTGAGTTAAACTTCCTCTTTTCTACTCAGGAGCCGGGCCCTATCGTAACTTCAGTAAATAGGCGAGAAGGTAAGTTCGACAGCGTGAGGCCTTAACTATATCTGCCAAAGTACACGTTAATTTGCGGAATGATTATGCTGGAATATTCATTGAGGAACAACGACCTTCTCGTACAGCGAATAGGTAAAATGAGTACTGATTTGGTTAACAGTCTCACTATGAACCCCAACGACTTAGACTGGAACGACATCGCGGAAACCACTGGTGACGACTCATGGTCTGCTGAAAATATGCGCAAATACCTCGTCCAGCTAGAGAAAGTCCACTATAACAGCACCTACACGCATGGGCACGACGGTTGGCTCGACATGACCAGGCTTGACGACGGATTCTCTTCCAGCGCCGACGCTCACCAACTCGCCACACTTGCTGCCCAAGCTGCCGGTTTTTCCGCGGCCGATACATCGAAGTTGCTCCTTCAAGATATGAATGGTGCTCAGCCTAACAGGGATAACCTCGTTGGCCCTTTCGGTGGTGTTAGCCATGTCAATCCTAACGGTCGCCGCTCGTCTCCTGGATACTACGTCCGCGACACTGTTGCAGAGGGCAAGTATCCCATTACCCTATCCCTAGATACTCTCGCCACAAAAATCGTTTTCAACAAAAGCGGCAAGACGCCAAAAGCTATCGGCATCGAGTACCTCAAGGGCAAGTCTCTCTACAGCGCCGACCCGCGCTATAACGCCTCCAACCCCGGCGTCGCTGGGAAAGCATTCGCCAGCAAAGAAGTCATCATCTCAGGAGGCGCCTTCAACTCCCCTCAACTTCTCCTCCTTTCTGGCATCGGACCCAAGGCACACCTCAAGAAATTCAACATTCCTCTCATCGTTGATTCCCCCGGTGTCGGCCAGTCCGTAGCAGACAACTACGAAGCAGGTATCCTCTCCCTCGGCTCCCGCGCCGTCACTGGCCTAGGCGAGATTTTCCCGGCCTTCTGGAAGACGAGCAAGAGCAAGATCAGGGACATATATATGTGGTGTGGCGGATTCTCGTTCGAGGGATTCTGGCCTGGATTCCCTAATATCCCACCAGACTTTACTGGCACACATGGGCCTAATCAGTATGAATGTGCGCTTGTGCATATGAACCCCAAGTCTCAGGCTGGTGTCATCGAATTGAAGTCGGCAGATCCAAGGGATGTACCTGCTATCAACTTGAACTTTTTCAAAGACGGTGCGGATCAAGATTTGAGTGCTATTCTGGAAGGCATCAATTGGGTGAGATCGTGGTTGGGGAAAGTGGATGCCGCGGCCAACAACTCGTTGGCTCCATTTACCGAGCTTCACCCCTGTGAAGGAGCCATCGGAAATCAGAATTGCACTGTTCAGTCTCAGAAGACGTATCTCAAAGAGCAAGCGTACTCACACCACGCATCGAGTAGTTGTCGCATCGGGGCAGATGGAGATAAACTTGCTGTTTTGGACAGTAAATTTAGAGTGAGGGGTGTGACAGGCCTGAGAGTTGTAGATGCGTCAAGTTTTCCAAAGGTACCAGGAGCTTTCCCTGTGTTACCTACTATGATGATTAGTGTTAAGGCTACGGAGGATATTTTAAGAGCTGCTAAGGAGTTGTAGTAAGTTGTAGTCGAAAGAAGTGCCAGACTAGTGACTAAGTGGATTCAATTGAGCTGCATTTTTTAAGGCTGAATATACGAAGAGTCTTTACTTAGTGATATGAGGGAAATTTGATTATGCCGTCTTATGCAAGTTGATCTACCAATCCATTGTGAAATCTGCATCGGCTTCCATCCTCGCTAAATTAGGGCTGTCGGATTGAAGCAGCATACTACAAATCTCTGAGAGTTCTTTAGAATCGCGCAAATGGGACCTTCTCGAAGTCTTTCCAGCGATTCTGGAAACGTGCATGGAAGAACGCGTGTTGAGTCCGTTTTGCAAGAGTCATGCTGGTGAGTCACAGAGAACTCATCGGCCTTTTTGTTATTGGGCCTGTGAAGGTCTTACACTTCACGTCGGCCTCCCTCCGTAGTATAACTGGAGGATGTCTTACGTGTACAGAAGCAATAATGCAATCTCATTGACAATCTCGCTGGGAAGTGTGGTGAGTGAAGTTATGGCGGGAGTAGTTAGCAATAGCGCGAGAGACGCTAGGACTTACGAGAGGAGACTGTGCGGTGTATAAAGCTGAGAGCTTCAACTGTTTGGTTTGGAATGACAGAAGCCCGCTATGCTATTCGAATTGACCACTATGATCGGTCTCTTCGATGGCAGGCGCCCTTTCGGCAAGAAAGAGGGCAACTCGTAGAAGGATACAGTTTTATCTATTTTCTTCCTAGTGTGGCTGTCCGTATAATTAACTCTGACATGCATCTGGGCAGCAGTGACATAGGCAATGCCGCTCAGATACTCCACCCAAAGACACGTTTTTGTGATTGGTCAATGGTGTGATATGCGATCTTTTCTCAAGCTATAGCTCATACCAGGTATGCTCAGCAAACGGCGTTCTACAATCAGATCGAAAGTCCTTCTCGGTCACAGTGAAATCATCTTTCAGTTCCTGTAGACGAGTAGTCATATCTTCCCATTCCTCAACGATGACATGATAACGTTTTGGCTTGCTCAGCCAGATCCAACCCAATCCATCGAAGTCAAGAGATTCGGGAAGATCAGTGTTCTCGATGATCCCTTGGGTAGGATAACAAGTCCTCCAATCCATCTCAGCGAGCTGGTAGAGTTCCAATTTTCTCAGAGATCTAAATCCTTTCAGTTGTTGCAGAATCTCGGTCCAGCTACTGTCTTCGTCTTCGTCTTCTTCGTACCCGCTTTTGCACTGTAGATTGCAATTCGATATCTTCAGGCAAGTGAGAGACTGGCAATGTTCGGTAAGAAACTTTTCTTTATCCCAGATCGATATCAGGGCCCCTTCAAGATGTAGATGTTGAAGTGCGTTCTTGGCACCTCCATTGGCTTGGGCGACTAGGTATTCATCCATAATGGATTCCGAGCTAAGAAATGTGTCCAACACGATCTGAAGATTGACGAGGCATGGCAATTTGGCAAGGAACTCACTCAGGAACGAATCAGTTCGCCGCTTACTTTCATCATGACTTAGTACAAGCTTCAGCTTCTTGAGATTCTGGAATAAGGTGGAGTAAAAACGTTCTGGGAAATAAAGCGCGTTGGTGGACATTCCTTGATAGTGACCAAAGCCCATCGATAGATCCTGGCCAATGGTAAAACTTTCGAGTTGGATGGAGCAAAGATCAAGGGCGGCAAGGACCGATGAGGCGACTATTGTAGTTGATCCTGGGCCAACAAATTTCGAGCCACGGTATCTTGCGTTTGGTTTCTCCAGTTCCATTGCGTAAATGCTGACACATTTGACGTTTGGCAATCTGGCCAGGGCAGTTGCAAGCATTGCAGTTGCTATCCCTGTCGATTCAATGTACTGCTTCATTCAACGGATGTGACCATGTAGTGGCTGGATTTGCTCACCGACTGCTCCCGAAGACTTTCTTCAGCTTGCCACAAGTCCTTTATTGCCTGGGCTCTCAGAGGGTAATCTCCCTCCTGATACCGTGCTGCATCGTTAAGGTTAGCCATCTCCTTGGCCGAGATCTCCCTCTGCCGTAAGTGGAGACTTTCAACGGCAGGCCCAAAACTAGGGCAAATTGAAATATTTTGAAGCCTTTTAAATGCTGCTATATTGAAGTTCATCATCGTTATGCCGAATGCGATCTGTATGAAAGCATGCCTCATCTTTGCCTGCAACGTTTGCGAGACAGAGCGAAGACTAATCACATTCTCCAGCCCATTCGAGCCGGCATACAGCGTAATCTGCTCGACGATCTCGGTTGGAAGGTTTTCGAAGGTGGGGGCCGAACGCATGTCGACATTTATGCTGTCCATGGCTCTAGACAAGACGTGCGATATGGACGTTTTAGGTGGCTCAATCGGCGGACTAATTAATTGTGGAAAGTTTCGATGCTAAAGCAACGAAGGAGAAGCATAGGTCAAGTTTCCGGCCGAACTTTGGCCAGACCAATCACAGTTTGCGCTCGCCGCGTTTGCAACACAACGCCTTATCGATGCTTGACGAATCATCCTTCCGTCCCCAATAGCTACCCTGGAATGGTGATTATTTCTATGTGTTGTGGTAAGGTGAATGCTCTTTGGTTAATTGCTGCAAAGTAACTGCATGTACTCTAACTAGCTATATTGCCTTTCCATGGCTGAATACTCCGCCAAAACGCCAGCGTACTAGCTAAATGAACGGTCGAGCGAATATTTCGTTAAACGCAGTGAAAATAAAGATTGATACGCAAGTGCGAATCAGGCTCCCCGCTGTATAGGGAAAAAGTACGTCACATCATTCCTGGTCTTGGCGTGTAAATCTCTAGCATGTGTAGTCTACTCGATTCTGCGCCTCTCCGACGACCCTCACTAGCTGTTGGCTCCTTCGTATGCAACGACCTGAGATTTGTTCATTTTTTCTATCGATCTACTGTCATTTGCTCGATAGCGAACATATCAGACTCCTCGCTTTGTGGGAAGACTATGATATCCGAGGCTGACTAACTGCCTTCTGCATACAATCCTCCCACTCTCCCACTTTGTACAGGAAAATACGGAAAGTAGTACTTCTCCACCAGAATCCATCTTCACACAATGGTGCATCTCCCACCCCTACCCCTTTTTGAACTTCTTTAACTGCTCATCAACGGCCCTCTTAACATCAAATCCTTGCATCAAACTACCCCTACGTCTCCTCTCCGCAATCTCCCTCTTCACCTCAGCCACGATCTCGTCAATCTCAGCTTCGGGATCTTCTGCAATCCCGAACGTCGGTGCACTTCCCAGATGCTCAACTGACTCCCGTCTCAGTAATTGTTCCCTACGTTCCTTCTCGAGCTCCTGCGTGACCACCTTCTCAATGCCTTGCTCGTCAAATTCGGAGACGCGGTCGGCTTGCATCTTTGTGAGGTAAGAGCGGATAGGAAGGTTTTTGGAGAATACCGCGAAGGATACAGCGGTGCCGATCAGTGTGTAGAGGTATACACGTGACCAGACGAGCAGAGTATCGCGGAAGCTGAGCAGGATAAAGGGGGCGACAGTGAAGGCGAATGCAGATTGAGTAAGGAAGATGGTGAAGATGTCGTAGTATTTCTTTGACGGAAGAGGGGTTTTGCCGTCAGGAGTCATAAAGAGGGGACGAACGAGGCGGCGGGCATCTGATGAATTGTTAATATGGATTTGCATGAATGTGGATGGCGAACGGGCTTACTCTTTGCGATGGTTTGTAGGAAGGAAGCTAGGATGAAGGCCATATAGTATCCAGGGTAGAAACCATGCCAGAAAGCGCTCGTAACGAACGTCGCCAACGTGGCGCGGAAGCCAGGTTTCTTGCCTTTAGGGGTCACCCGTAGGTACATGTAGTTCCGCAGCCAATTGTTAGTGTTGATGTTCCAATAACCTAAGAAAGCACGTGTGTTCTGTGCTGTCTCGATTTCCATAGGTTTGATGTTAGTAAGACGGTCCCATTTCGCGCGTCCAGTGACAGGGTCGATGCCGTTGTAACCGATGCCAGACAGAATGCAGCCTCCCTCGGCGAGACTCCAAACCCCGTAGTACTTCATACGAGTGGTAAGCCCAAGCATGTACAGCTGAAAGACTCGACGGGGAAGCCAGTACTTCATGTACTCATCGCCAAGGAAGAACTCGGGGCTGTACCATCCTGAGAACTTCAAGAACGCAAATATCCATATGCTGCCGTACACTGCCTTTATGGCAGCCGGAGTGCCACTTCTGGGAATCTTTCGCTTCTTGCGGGTCGGTGGCGCCTTTGAGGGGTCGGTGCCTGGAGGAAGAGCGAACATGGTAGTGCTGATGTAGCGGCGATAGTCGCAATAGTCGAAGGCAGGTCCGGCCATCAGCGAGGGGAAGAAGAATACATAGCCGATATAGTCGAGTAGACTCGGCAACTCCTTGATCATATGCTCCTTTTGGAACTCGGAGAGATCAGCATCAGGAAGGCGGCCGTCTTGAACATTCCAGCAGAAAGCCGTGAGCTGGGCAAAGATTAGCAAAGTTTGCAGTACCTCGAAGTTAGGAGCATGCCTTCATCACCATGACCATCTGAGCTCCCGTGATGTCGGTCGTAGAGGGATCAGCCACCGTCATTCGTGAAATGTGACTGACAGACATGTGTCCCATGAGAAACACGAAGCCCATCCATGGCATGTACGGGGAGTCGACATATGCCGAAATGGCATAAGCACCGCCAGCACTAATGATGAGTGTTTGGAGGCCACCCCAAAGATCAAAGAGGCCAACCAGATAGAACAGCGCAACCCTTCGGAAGGTTAGTATGTGTTGTTTTGGTGGAAGAGAAGATAATCACATGCCCTATTATGAAGATGTTCTTCTGCCATGGCTTCTGGTCGGGTATACGCTTCAAAACAGCAGCAAGTGGATACGAGAGGTAGAAGGAGAAGATGAGTTTGACTGCCACGTTTTAATGTATTGGATGGCTATTAATAGGGGAAAACGTACGCTCGTCTGCGGAAGCCCCCAGGCTGCTGCCAACATAGGCGAATGCTGAGAAGTCATCAGCATAACCGCTCGTAAAGTGCTCTCATCCTTTCCAACACACTTACGCGCATCGATGTAGGGTAGCATCTTGCGGCTCGGAGACTAATGCAGGGCCAACTCAAATGACGCAATGCAGCGCTTCGCGGAAGGCCAGTGAGAGACGGCACAGGTGAGGATTTATATGGCAGACTCGACCATGGTCGGGATGGGCGACTTATGAGGAGAATGAGTGAGAAGCTGCACGCGTTCCTGGCTTGGACAGGTGGGTAGGAACCGCGGTGACGTCTGCCACATGGAAATTTAAGCTCAAGGTGCTAGGCTGAGCACAGACAAGGGCGAGGGCGCGTGGGCCGGGCGGTCAACCTCACTGGCAGAATTCCAGAAACTCAGCACCAGACCACCACCACCACCAGCGCCTGCGCATCACGGGTCACGAAGCAAGCTCACGCGGGATAGCGCATCCCATTCGCCAAGATGAGCACCGTCTACAACCTCGAGCCCAACCCGACGGCAAAAGTCCTCCTCCAGACCACGACCGGCGATCTCGAGATCGAGCTCTTCGCAAAGCAGACACCCATCACGTCACGGAACTTCCTGCAGCTATGTCTGGATGGCTACTACGACAACACCGTTTTCCACCGCCTGGTCAAGGGCTTCATCATACAAGGCGGAGATCCCACTGGTACTGGCCAGGGCGGCGAGAGCAGCTACGATGGCGAGCCCTTTGCTGATGAGTTCCACAGTCGGCTGAAGTTCAATCGAAGAGGTCTGCTGGGCATGGCAAACACAGGGAAGAGGGATGACAACGGCAGCCAGTTCTTCTTTACTCTGGGAAACACGCCAGAGCTTGCGGGGAAGAACACTCTGTTTGGGCGCATAGCTGGAGATACCATCTACAATTTGATGAAGATGGGCGAGGCGGACGTGGCAGAGAGTGACAATGAGAGACCTCTGTACCCCACAAGAATTACTGGCGCCGAAATCATCATCAATCCTTTCGAAGACATGGTGAAGAGAGCGCGGACAGCACAGCGCACAGAGCCTGAAGCGAAGAAGGCCAAGAAGCCAAAGAGGAAGGCCGGCAAGAACCTTGTGAGCTTTGGAGGCGACGAGGGAGATGAGGTGGCCGCACCAGTAGTGAAGAAAGCAAAATACAACTCGAAGCTTGTAAGCGCAGGGGAAGAGACAGGTGCAGCGCGCAACGACACACCTCTCCCGAGAGCACCAGCAGAAGAAAGATCGATACCCATTCGAAAGCCCACCCGGAAAGCTCCTACACGCTCCCCATCTCCCCACTTGGTCCCCAAAGTTGTACCCAAGTCTCCACCTCGGGAGAAAGCACCCCCACCGCCGAAAGAAATGTCACCAGAGTCCGAAAAGCAATCGAAGGTCGACAAGGTGAATGCTCAAATTGCAGCGCTCAAAGCTTCAATGAAGCGAGCCACAACGGCTCGGACTGCTGAGCCAGCGAAGAAGAAGTCATTACTGGAATCCATGGTCCCTGCCACGACTACTCGCGGCCGGAAGAGAGGTGCCAACAACTCAGCTTCAGAGCAGGCCACTCTTGACATTCTGAACAAGTTCAAGTCAAAGCTGGAGTCCGCGCCTCACACAGCAACGAAGGACTTGCCTGCGGAAGCGATGGACATGGATACGCCTCAAGATGAGAGCAGCAAAGCTGCAGTCACGGAGAAAGAGGAGGTTGCTTGCGACCTGCACTTCGTGGTCGGTTGTCAATCATGTAGCAAGTGGGACCAGGAAGACGAGGATGAATCAGACGATGATGCAGGATGGATGGGCCATCAGTTGACATTTGCGAAAGATCGGTTGGGTAAGGATCTGGAATGGAAGCGTAAAAATGAAGAGGAACTTGTAGTCATAGATCCATTAGAAGTCGCTCGAGAGTTGAAAGAGGAGCGGAAAGGCAAGAAGAAAGACTGGGATGACCGGAAGAGTAACGATAAGAGAAGGACCGTAGCCGCTGCAGGAAGGTAGGTATTGCTGAGTTGTGCATCCAGACACCTCGCAGCCTACACATGCTCAACACGAGCCTTTAGCGAATGATTTAGCCAACTTGAGCTATTTTGTGAACATGCTTCTTTCTTGAGTTTTTCACAGTATTGGTTGAAGCCATGCTAGTAACTAGGGCGGGCTAGGTAGACATATGAATGAGTTTGTCGTGAGGCGCAGCACACTTGTGGCTCTGCTACACGAGCTTTAGCGGGGAAGTCACGATCTCAGCCTAACGCGTGAGACAGGATCGACGTCACCTGTTTACGACAAACATCTCACTCGTCGAATTAATTCCTCTTGGTTCTATCAAGTCTTTCGGTGTTCTTATGTAGTGCGCATGCAACATATCACCATCTCTAACCTAAATTGAGCATGAGGCACAGCGATACCCGACGACAGAGGAGGCTCTGGTTCAGCCTCACAGCGCTTGTCTAGGCAACGTTAATTACACTGCCTGATACTACTCACCGGGAGGTCAACGCTGAGCCAGGTTGGATTTCATTAGCCTTGGGCGCAGACCACTGCCGCAAAGCCTGTCAATCCTTTCGCTTTCACTAAATCAGCTCGTCATCCATCCATAATCACTATCAAGTTCCCTTCCGAGTCCAGCAATTCTAGCAATATTGAACGGGCTTCTACCCTAACGCAGCCGTATTGCACATACCAACTGCCAACCATCATATATCACAAGCAATACTCCAGCTGAGCATGACTCTCGACTTCCTGCTAGGATGCTTCGGCTGGAAGCCATCTAAGATGCCTAAGGCGAACGAGACAACAACCCAAATATGGTTATACTCTTTGAAGATTCTGTTCATCATACCACTCGGAATAGCAGCATTCGAATCGAGAAAAGTGTACAATGCCGTGAAGGACACTCCGAAGGTGCAAAAGCCGCCGTACAGTGAGCATATTCTAAACGCACATTTGCTGACTTATGTCGGGGTACGTGACCTTCTTCTCATCGAATGACTATATTGCTTGGGAAATGGACTTGTCTACTGAACAATGCTGAAGGATTAGAGCCCGAACTGACATCCTTTAGACTATGACAATCTTCGCCTGGCTCTTCGTAAGTGCCGCCATGCTAATCTTCAAAAGATTAGTATGGACAGGTCCCCAAATCTTCACCCTCGGCCTCATAGATCTCGGCCTTGCCATCACTCTCTGCACCGGCGTCGTTCTCCAATCAAATTACCTACCTTCTAGATCAAGTGGCTGCCGAAAGGCGGAAACATGGCAAGTTGTGGGCAAAGAAGAGAGCTTCTTCACTGTAATGGGCGGTGACACAATGTCAGCTTATCATGAATGTACCTGGTTCGTATCCGCTTGGTCGCAAGCGGTTGTTTCCCTGTAGGTTATCCTTTCCTGCTCGGCTTGGACGTGAGAGTACTGATGTGATGTGATAGCTCGTTCCAGATGTTGATAACATACGTGGGCGTCTTCTTCGACGAACGCGAATCCAGTATCCTCAACCCCTTCCGACCTCTCTTCTACTTTATCCTTGCTATCATCGCTCCGCCATGCTGGTTTCAAGAGCACATTACCCCACGCCTCCGGTTCGCCTGGAGATATCTTCTCAAACTCAATCGCCGAGTCCGCGTCAAGAATATCGAGTTTGAAACACTAGTTCCGTATACTCCAAACGACGCGCCTATGATTGTGTCCAATCCCAAACTTCAACAAATTCTCACCATCGAGCATATCTTGTTGGAGATAGTCAACAACCTGGACTACGAAGAAGTCATAAACCTCTCCAAGACCAGTAGAGCAGTCCGCGAAGCCGTCTATCCCCAGCACGACCTCCCCTTTCGCATCCCAAAACTCAAATCTGTAGCCTGCAACCCCAACTCCAAGAAACCTTGCCTCTACTGTAATAAGAACATATGCTTTAACTGCATAGTCACCCGTTTCCTCCCTGGACTTCCCGGCCGTCGACATGTCGAGATGTGTCAACCGTACTGTAGAGCGTGTTATTTCAAAAACTTCAGTAGAAAAACAAGAGGAACGTACAAGAAGCATTGCGAATGTGCTAAAACGGATGGGTCCTTCGAGTTCCAGCAGATGTGCCGCACGTGTGGGAAAGGGGATGAGGCGGTGTTGAGGGCGAGCAGGTATTCGAGGTATCGGCAGGAGGCGAGGGATATTGCGGAGGGGAAGAACTTGGCGCCGGGCGAGAAAGTGAAGTGTGGGGGATGTAAGCTGGATCTGAAGGGTGGGACAAGATGGTGGGTTTGTGGGAAATGCAAGGGGGAGTGCAGGGATGCTATACATCCTCCGTTTGTGAAGAGAAGGAGGACTGTGGATATTGAGAAGGCTAATAGGGCGGAACAGGAGGAAGGGGAGGGAAATAGATGGACAAAATTCATCGATTTGTGAGTTCTATGTTTACTGATGATTGGTATGGGCTTACAAGTACTGCAGATTTCGAAATAGATAGGCCCAAGCAGGCTAATATCGGGCATGTACGGTCTTCGGCGTTTAGGAAAGGTGGAAGTATTGCGCTTCCGAATTGCGTATACCCCGAGTTACGGTCTTATTCAACAATGTGTAAATCTTCAATACCTAACCAGTTCCACTTCATGCATCAAAACGCCCATGACAATCTCCCTTTTCGACACCGGGTCTGTAGTGAAATGTTCTAGTGTAGAGACGTATGCTAATTATTCAGTGGTCGCTGACGCAAGAAATACTGACACTCGTAAGCACAGCTTCGTTGCCTGGCAGATGAATCCCTAAAATTCATCGACTTGTTTGCTTTTGCACGCACCATTCTGTCACATGCGCCAAACCATCATCCTGGTAAATGCGACAGGGTGTGGCATGCGGATGTAAATGCGAGTCCGTAGTATGCGACGTACGGAAACGCCTTAATATGCTCGACGCGAAACTACTCATTTGCGCTATCAGCTGATCAGTCAATGTGACGCGTTAAGTGGTTCATTACGTTGCTGAAGCGACTCTCACTCACTCATTGCAGTTTCACTGGCGTATAAATCGGCGTCCCGCTCACCCCACGAATACTTCACGACTTCCGACTCTGATTCCGCTCTCATCCTACCCAGACCAACCTGCTACGGCATTACAACTTTTCTTACAACTTCCAAACTCGTAAGTGCTGGCAGCTATCCTTTCTAATCACTTGGTCTGCACTCTTAATCCACGTTTCACTCCGCTCTCACCACAGCCTCATACAGCTTCACACAGCTCAACACAAGCCTCACCTCTCCCGCACATACATAACCCATCCTTCCACTATCTTCCACCCCAAATCCCAACCGCAATACTAACATCACCACAGCAACCACAACTCACAACCTTCGAACAAAATGCCTATCAACTGGGCAGATCCAGCCGTGAAGGACCGCCTTCTCGCCTCCATCATCGCCAGCTTTGATTCTCCGGTAAGTTCACTCCACATTCACCCATCCCCATCTGATCCCACGGCTCATGACTAATCCGTATTGTGTAGATCAACTGCACCAAAGTGGCCCAGATCTTCGGCGAAGGCGCGACCTACAACGCCATCGAGAACTTCCTCCGTGGCCCCAAACGCGAAGCTAAGAAGCTCAAGGAGGAGAATGGAGATGGCCCGGTTCCTCCGTCTACACCTCGAACCCCGAAGAAGGAGAAGGCGCCTGGTAGTGGTATGTGACATGTCCACCCCCTCCTACATGCTTATTTGGTGTCTTGTATCAGTGCTGACGGATCTTAACAGGCGTGAAGACCGGCCGCATCGCAAAGCCCAAAACTCCCTCCAAGAAGTGCTCCCCTACCAAGAAGGAGATGAGCTTCGACGAGGACGAATTCAACATGGGTGGCAGTGTCGGTGGCAGCTTCAACGGCAGTGCTTTCGCCAGCGCGGTTGAGACAGATGTGGAGGGCATAATAGATGAGGGTGAATATGCTTGAGAGTACCTCGTCTCTTCTCTGCTCAACCCACTTTGTCTGTTCTTGCCTACATTGACAACTTGGAGGACTACCATAGCATCTGGGAGAGTACTGTGCACATAGTATTGGGGATGATGGAACGCGGAACAGCCTGCATCTGCGACAGCGATTGACTCGAAACGGAAAACCCTATATAATATGCATGTGCCGTTTCTGCTGTGAAACTGTATGAATGTGTGAATTTGAGACCAGGAGCCTTACGTGGAATGCTGTGTGCTAAACGTCGGTAACTGTGTGCGAGGAGGGCACATAGCCTTCCACCCGTGTTGCTATCATCTCCAGGATCCTTCTAGCCTGTTAAGCATTCGTCAGTATCTGCTACAGGTGTCTAGACGGACGGAATAACAACTGGGTAGCATATCTACCCTCTTAAAAAGGTATACATCCAATAATCTGTAGTGCACGTGAGTGAGCCAGATGTGACAGACGAGGCAGTGAATGCTATTTCCAAATGAGTAGACTTGCACAACATTTTGATACCCCCTCCACTCTTCTCCATCCCAAGTATCTGCGAAGTGTTTCCATGCATGGCATTCTTGGCTACCTCCTCTTCTTTCTCATCCCTGCTTATCCTCGACGCGCCCTCGAGACCAAACACGCTTTCCAGCGTGAGGTCCCCAAGTAGGTACATGTCTATCTCTTCCCATACCTCCTCAAGTCTGGGTTCGTCTTGCAAGCCACGCTGGCCGGCTCTATTCACACGACGCACAAAGGAGTCAGACGTGCCCTCGCTCCCGCCCGGTTTGTGAGTCTTCACCGTGACGACTATAACTACTAGCAACAGGCTCCGACTTTCATCGGCTTATACTACTGGCAGGATATCTTGCCGCGGTTTCTGCAGTGTAACTTCAGCTCGCGAAAGCAACTATGGCCTGTATCCACATTTTCTCCATGGCTCTCATCCCGACATCTCGTGTCTTTTGCATGTCCAATCACAACTAGCACCTTGGGCAGCACCCCCCTGAATCTAACAAGCAAACAAATGGCTGCTTCAAATTTCTGTGAAAATGTGAGTTCTCTGTCGTCACAGCAAAAGCTGCATCGGTGGCGTTCTAATGCGACGCTAAACACGCGCGGGGCGCAGGGCAGGGCATGTGGAGCGTATCATTGGCAGGAACGGGAAAGGGGAACACCGCAGATGTGACAGGTAAACTCGCGCTACTGTATAGCTAAAGCTACATAATAACTTGTGTGAAAAGAGGAGAGGCTGTGTAGAAAGAGTTTACGTAGAGAAAAAGGAGAGTAGGTCAGGTTTATACAAGGGAAGGTTTAGGAGCTGTAGGACAACAGGCAAGAAGAAAACTATAAAGATGTAGGAGCTAGAACATTGATATAAGTGAAGAGTTGTTGCTATGGTAGCATATATGTGGGATTTTTGTATATGTGATATGCGGATGCGGATGTTTGCTGATGCATCTTGAGTGTATGCAAGCAAGTGCTAGGAACTAGGATATAGGAACGCGTTCAAGGAGCCGAATGGGAACGCTTCCCGGAGCTGCAGTCGACCGTCAAGCACTTGGACGCGATCTCGACGAGTAGGCAAAAGGATAAGATCAGATTGGCACTTCAAAGCCCTATTGTATCTGTCCGAGGTAGCTATGGCGACAAGGACCTCTGCACAATTCCAGGTTACGGGTCTGAGTCACTGCAAGAGCATCGTGTCCCTTTGTAGTAGTCTGGGGTCGTCTTTCACCACCACAGCTCCATCTGTAACATCACTTCACCACGCTGCCTTACCACAGACTCCGCTCCTACACAACGTGCGCGCTCTCTCTCTCTCTCTCTCTTTCTCTCTCTCTCCGTCCTACTCTTCCAGCCCTTAAGGCCGTTTCTCTGCTACAACTCGTCCTCTTCTGCTACACTCATCTCACACTCTTCTTTTCTTTATTTCTACAAGCCTATCTTGCGTGCCACGCTCTCCAACCTTCTGCAACATATCGCAAACTCCAATAAACACCGCACTAATGGTAAACAAACCCTCGGATTCTGTCTTTTGATACGTTGTATCAATTGTGACCATCCCCAACAAACCCATGCTAACATGCAATCACACAGCCTGTCCGCTGGACTCCAGAGAATGACCGCATCCTCCTCCTCAAGCTCATCGAGACGCATGCCATCTCCGTGAACTACCAGCTAATTGTCAACGCCTGGCGTAAGTACCCCTCTATTGCGAAGCCACCTCTGCCAACTCTAGTGATACTTAGTAGAGCCGCCTTGATCCTTTCAGTGCCTCTTCAAAACCGAGTACGAGCTAACACAATGGCAGCCGCTGGCAACGAGAAGCCCACTGCCAAGGCCCTCAGCGAGCGTTTCTCCAGACTCCGCAAGATAGCTGGCATCCCACTCGCCAAGGGAGGCGGTGGTGGTCGAACATCCGTTGCTCGGGCTCCTCGTACGCCCTCGTCTTCTGCCAAGAAGCGGAAGATCACCAAGAAGGTCAACAGCGATGAGTCCGATGCTGACGAGCACCTCACACCATCTGAGGACTCTGATGCTCCTACATCTACCCCATCTCGCAAGATTGCTCCGGTTCGCACGCCCAAGACGCCCCGATTCGGTGATCGATTTGCGAATGATCCGATTCCAGCCGGATTCACCAACGGCTCACCATCTGGTGTTAGAGTCAAGAAGGGTAAGACAAAAGGCAACCTGCATCCTACGATATGAAGCTAATTGTTGTCACAGAAGCCGTAGAGAACCCTTTCGAGTCAGAGGACTTCGCAGAGTCACTCTCCAATGCCAGCTCCCTTCGTGCTCGCGTCAACGGACAGCCTTTCGAACCCTTTGCATATGGCTTCAACCAATACGGAGTCACCACCCCAGGTGGATCCGGCCATGAGTCCTCCCATAGTCACTCCGAGAACGGTATGGACGGTGCTCAGGACTCTATGAGCTTCAATACCTTTGGTGGTGCCACCGGTATGGGCGATGGAATGGGCATGGGTATGGGTTATCGCAGTAATCACATAGGTGACTTCAACGATATCGGTTTAGGAGGCTCATACGGTATGGCCGCTATGCCGGGCTCCTTCACCAATACCATGTCTTCCAACGGCATGAGCTTCCCCACCGAGCAAGAGATACCCACTCCAAGCAAGACACTTACCGACGACGCTTCCCGCCTCCATCTCGACCCCACCAACCCGTTCGGTCACCACGGTCACATCCTGAAGGTCACTCAGAAGAAGCCCAACCCTCGCCTACAAGTCTCTCCCAAGCCCAGCCCCGCTCGTCGCGTTATCGAGTCCAGTGAGAGCCAATCCTATATCGATCAAGAACAAGAGCGTACGCAGCGCACTCCACGTGGCGCTTCCCAAAGCGCGAAGCAAAATATCTCGCAGCGGATTCAGGCGCAAAAGCAGCTTGATATGGAAGATGGAGAGAAGAGCTCTGATGAAGATAGTGCGACTAGTGAGTTCCAGGGGGATGATGACGAGTATGTGTGAGCGATGGGCGCTCAGTATCCTATCGTATGGTGTGCACAGTCGGCAAGAACGAACACGGTCATATCAAGGCATGGCAATCGGTGGATATGGTAAATAGTTATGTCCGACCGACTATGCGACATGGTTTCGACGGTGTTTCGGCGTAATTTGCTTTCCTTCTTGATTCAGCTGGGTCCATCCTGAAACTGGATATCGATCAGTATCTTCTGGCGACATACTCGTTGAATAGGCTAATGAGGGCAGTTCATTAGGTAGTTCGACAGCGATTCTTCAAATAAATATGAAAAGAAAGACTATTTATGGCATCAACATAGATAATGCCAACAGATTACCTCATTTCATATGCTATTTCTCTGCACCATATCTTGAATATGTGCCTCCTCGCTGCCATATACCAGATTTTAGGAGTGAGCTACCTGATTTCTAGGAATGGACAAGTGCATGATTCCAGCTCTGCAAAATACCACCGTATACGGTTGAAGCACTTTTACAATGCGAGACTTCTGACTTTCATAGTTCTCCAGACTGAGGTGATAGCTTCTAAGACTAAGGTGCACTTACGAATATGCTCAAGTGTAATAGACCGATCATGAATGGATATGTTCTTGCCCACCACTGCCCAGTTCTATGACCGAGCCAAGAAAATGAGCTTAGCTTCACGATGCACTACTGTATATGGTGAAAGGCCTTTCGCAAATATATCTCCATTATGCCTCTAATTTCCCATGACGGGTACGGGCTTCTTGAATAGAAGAACGTTTGTTATTAGGTTCGAACATAGTGGTTGTACTAGCGAACAAATGTTTCAGTCAGAAACCAAGAGGATGAGCGTAGGCTTACGAACTATTAATATATATGAAACGGGATGTTTACTCGCTGTAAAATTCATGCTTAAAGTGCTTGGCCAAAATAAGTCAGGGGGCTCATAGACAGAAAACGCTCGCATAGGGAGATAATGTCCTCTTCGATCCACACCCAATACCTTGTATTCGAAACTGCAGTTCCCAGAAATCCAGCTTTCAGATTTGATGCCCTGACCTTGCTCGCAACCTAACAGTTTACTTCGTGTGTAACAGCATCCTCGCTGCTATTGCCCCAATTCTAGTCTCATGCCAAGAAGATGAGCTAGACGACGCACTGCTGTATATGGCAGGGTAATATTTACGTCGTGGCTCATGTTCGTACACAACGGGCTTTATTCATAACACACCCAGTCGACTTAAAAGTACTCGTGAAAGGGGTTATTCATTTGACTATAGCCTTTTGATGTACTTATATCTACGGCATTACAGCCTTTTCATTCCTGTTGCATGTATTTCCCTAATCAAGCAAGAAGCCAGCGACCCTCTCCCGTGATGACGAACCGACTATAAGCCGCTCCCTGCCCCTTCATGATAACCTGAAACTCCTTGCCCTTCCAACCTATCAATCCCTGCTGCTCCTCAAAAGCCAACCCGACACCATTGTACCCCATCCAATCCACAGACTCCACAATCCGCTGCTCAAGCCCAACCCTATACCCATGAACGGCTTCCAGCTTCTGTGCCATCAGCCTAAACTCTACTTCTAGCTCACTAGCACGACGCTGCTTGTACGCAACCTGCTGGGCAGCGACGAAGGAGCGGACAGGGGCGAACCAAGACGATGACGGCCAAGCTACGGAAAATGGAGAGGCAGCGACGTTTAGCTCCACTTGGATTCGGCCTATTTCAGCGGAGAGGGCGCAAGCTGAGGAGATCAGGGACAGCTCTGCGGTGCGGTGCCGGACGTGGGAGGTGATGAGAGAGGAGAGGTGGGCGTGCTTGCGGAAGGCGATCTCAGGGGTGACGGTGGAGGCGCGGACGGCGGCGAAGATTGCGAGGATTTGGGTCTGGGAGGACATTTAGACTTCTGTGAACTCATGTGTAGGATAAGGATCATAGGGAATGAGAAAAAGAGAAGGAAATTAGAAACGGGGGCTACAAAAGAGGGAATAGGGAATACTTACGCGGATCTCAGCATGCAAGACACGATTTCCGTGCTCGTCTTCCGCGTCGGCTCCAGCAATTGCGACGTTTTCAGTCTGCAGGTAGCCCTGATCGGCTTCTTGTTGCTGGTACTGAATCAAGAGTCAGCATAGAATTCTCTTTGAATTGAGAAGAGGATAACTTACCACATGCTCCCAGAGAAGTGCTTCGATCTGCTCATGGAGCTTCAGCGCAGCCTTGCGTTCCTGCATCGATATTAGCATCATCTTCCTAGAAACAGTAAAGCAAAGCACATACGCTGGATGACCGCGCGTGGGCTAGCTTTTCCTCCGCGGCATTCCACAAGTCTCTAAGAGCGAGCTCGATTGGACCCATGTCCATTTTGAAGGCGAGCAAAGAGGAAGCGGAAAAAAGGTTCAAGGGAAGAACGAGAAAGAAATGAGAAATTGAAGATTGTAGAGTGGCTTTCTAGCAGTTGCTGAAGTTGTGATCTACGATGAGAGGGTTTTCGAAGATCCAAAGAATGCATAAGAGGTGTTTATATAGAGGTAAGGGCGCGCTTTTGCAGCGTGAGGCTGGCGGTGCGGTGTGTTATTGCGGGTGAAGTAGGATAACAGGTTGGAGTAGCGGCAGAGAACACAATAGACGAGCTTTGCGCCAGCGGGTTAATCAGGGGAAGATGATCCAAAAGTGGGATATATGATGTATCGGCGAAGAGATAGAATGTAAGAGGGTGATATAGCGTTGATCGTGCTTTGATGTTTGTGGTTTTGCCTAAAAGGTTAAGCTAAGGCAAGCAATGTTGGCCCATTTGTCCATGTTTTGCTAAGGATGCGATAGGGCAAAGGGACTCTACCAATATCACTGCGAAGTCCTTATAGCGATGTAGTAGTATTGCGATGAGTAGAGCATGCCCATCTACTAAGAACCGCTCTTGTGTATATGGGGTCTTAGCCCATGGTGTTGGTTAGAGCTATGCATCGGGTCTGAAGCGTCAGTATGTAAATCAAAGTTTCGCGCAGCCTCACCTATACCCAACTACCTCCAACCCATCTCACAGCGTCAAACACCTCTCCAGCAACCATGCCAAACCACGGATGGGCCGTCGTAATCTAAGGGTGCTTGTAAGTTGACCCGGAAAAGAAACATTGGCCGCGGACGCTCATCTAATGGTTGAGCGCAGCTCGCCAGAAGGATTCTACCAAATGGGCACATTTTCTACAGCTCCACCCTCTCTGCCCGCTCTGCCACCGAAAGCCCTCACTAGCGACCAGGCAAGGGAACTTCGACAAGGTCTTTAAGTTCGTGCGCCCTTTTAGTCTCCACGAACTAGAGACGCTCGTCGACCTTCTTCGCCGCTTCGAAGTCAAGTCCATCGGCACTTGGTGCCTCTACAAGCGAGTGATCAAGAACAAGACTCCAAGACAAGGCACCGAGCCGAAGACGCGCAGTCTTGGAGTCTAATTAGTTGGGGGTCGATCCGGGCGATAATGATGTCGATGACAGATTGGGTTCTAGCAGTGGCCGCGAGGCGAGGGAGGGACTGTTCGTCACAAAGCTAGAGTACTGGGTTGACGAAGAGGCATTCCGCCGAGATAATCTGAAGGGCCGAGAACCAAGCTCTCGTCACGAGGGTTGCGAATAGTGCTTTTCGCCACAAAGCTCTGGTGGTTGAGGAAGATTTGGACGAAGTCCTTCGTCTAGGCCTTGATCAACTTGCGACTCGGGAGGCTCAGGTTGATGAAGATCTTGATTCCGATCTGGGCTACAACAACTTCAACTACTCCTTCTATCCTTTGGACCATTTGCTCGAGTGAACCAATACAGGACCATATTTCCACCTCGATCTGATTGTCGTAGTGAATCGGAGCTGATCACGCCGTGGGAGGAAGGCGACAGTAATTTGGGACGCCAGCGGGATGCCCTCGAAGTAGCCTACGCCGATTGGAATCAAAATCGAACTGCGGATAGACAGCGACCTCCAGCACTCATAGAGGTTCGTGTTATGTATGATTAGTGTCGATTGTTGAACCACAACAAGATAACTATGAGTCGGGGTATGTACTTTCTGGTCTGAAGGGCACAACGATCCTGGCTCGATAGACCCCCATTGTTGCTGTCTTCTAGAGCGATAGTGGTCCTATGCAGATTCGGATTCGGATCATTGGTGATCTGCAACTCCCTCCAATGATCCTAAACTCTGCGAGGTACGTTGATTGTCATATTGTAAACTTTAGCAAACAATAACTGACCTAATAGTCCAGGCATCCTTCGGATTTCCTTCCTCTCCAGCCTTTGCATATCGTAAACGAAGCCTTTCCCAACCCCTTTCTTCGCCTCGATCGTATATTACAATCCACTCGGCTTCCGTGGAGTTGTGGTTTGGATTTCGAGGGTCAGAGACGCATTGAGTTTACGATGGAGAGTAGTCTTGTTTCAAGCTGTTCCCCTGGAGAATTTTGCCTTCTTGGCTGCAATAAAAATGAGAGGGCTGGTAATTTGGTGTTTGCTACTTTACTTCCTTTCCGCTTGGGATATTTGCCTCCGAACTTTATGGAGCTTGGATACTAACCAGCCCGAGAACTGGACGCATCGTGATCGATCACATCCTTCCATAAATGCTTAAATGCTAGACGCGTTTTACGTCTCAATTTACGTACTTAAGAGTGTGGGTTCATAAATACTTGCCACTTTGTGCTTTGAGACATGTAAGAAAGAAATTTGCCATACGTATGGTGGCTTAACACCTTAGTATCTCAGTGTCTACAACCCACAAGAGATACTGGAATGATGGTCCCAACTGTTTACACCATACCTCACTCGCAAAGTCACTGAAATTGAGTGATTGCGACCTTTCAGGTCCTGCTTCTTTTGAGAAGCCTGTGTCACAGAAATGTACCAACTCAGCATCACATCTCTTACTCTCAGCACAGGTCTACACCTTACCTCCATCTGCCTTTATCTTGCGTTCGGAGCGCCAAAAACGCAATATATATTGCTTTTAAGTCTCTCAGAGGCAGCAAAGCCGAAAGAACAAAAATATAACAAAAAAGAAAATGTTTAGACCGTCTCGCTTGGCTCGGGGCCCGTTTCGAACCTATGCACTCGTATCGTATCGACTCGACTCGTCTCGTACATGAGTATCTATTCTGTAGCTGCCGAATTAGCACTGTTCTATGAGAGATTGCTGTAAAATAAATTACTTATTTACTACAACACTTGCAAACCTCGAGATCGCAGCAACGAAGCTGTAAGATAATTTCGGGTCAGTGTGTGAAGCTGTGGATCCGATAGTACCCGACCTAACGTGCTGCTCGTTCAACTCACAGTCGCTGAAATATGTTGTCTCGCCGACCTCGGAAATTCACGTCTGCCTTGCGATCGGAACCAACATACTGTTAGCTTTCCCCTACCTACTTCCTTTGACATACTGAAGGGGAATATACATGGCCTGCTAGGTTTCTAGAAGAAGGTGTCGCTCGTCATCCCATCCTGCATCCCCTGTATTTGCTGAGTATAACGCGCGAATGCACTACATCCTCTTAGCTGAGTTACAATTGGTAAATCCTGGGATGATTCCGTTCCGAGCGGGGCACCCCAGTGCGAAGGCTTTTAGACGGTATTACTGTGCGTTCCTTTGCTGATCTGATAGATTCCGCACAATTTGCGATCAGGATCGAAGTTGTAAAGGGCAGACTGTTCAGACAAAACACCGCACGATAGTCTGCCCTGCCTCCCCTGAGAATCCGAGCATCGAGAGAATATTGTTCTGCATCTTCTGGGCTCTTTAGATTATCAGATTTGGAAGATAGAAGAATGCGACTGCAGTAGAATAAAATAAGCAGCACACGTCGCCATTCTCTACGTTTAGAGAGCTGCGTGCATTGCTGATTCCTGTGCTTGTCATCCTGTCATGTCTTGTGCTGTTTGGTGCGTTCACGTGGGCAGCAGATTAACGCAGCAGCACCTCCATGCCAAGTCCGCAACTCCTAGGCGTGTGGACCTTAAAGGTGAGCGTTCCATCATGTGTGCTCCTAGTATGAGTAAAAAGAAAAGCAGATTAACTAGAAAAAAACCTGTTTGAATGATAAATATGCAGACATTACGTCCACTAAACAAAAGAAACAGTAAAAAAGAAAGTGCCTAGACTGTTAAGGTTCTGATTTTTGAACAAGTGACTTATTCGAACCCTGGGAGTCTTGCGGCTCGGGGATTTTGGTACTAATGACACTAGTTAGTAGCTATTCTATCTTGTGCCAATGTTCCTGCTTTGTTAGTGGATAGGATTTGAAAATAAGCTACTTATATACACTAACTCCTGGAGATTTTGAGGTCATAGACGGAAGGCTGTGTGATAATTGCGTTGCGGATCTGTGGGATTGGGAGCACGTGAAGCTGTATGGCTTAGCTGAAGGACGGTATCGGTATCTTCAGTAACGTGAGGGCCGATTGAGCGTGATATCGGCATTGCTGATTGTAGGGCTGAAGCTAAATGCTTTGACCAATGCAGATAGACTTTGCAATGCAGGCAATTGGTCGGCCATCCTTTGTAACACTGTGTGCTGGGACCTCAGAGCTCTGCTACACTCTCTCTATAGAATGCCGTAGACTTAGTGGGCAATTGATGCTCTCCCGGTGCAGTTTGATGTGTTTGCTGCGCGCAAATAGAACCCAAACATAACGCGTGTTTTGCGATGTTTCTGAGCTCTTCTCTTTGGTCCCTGCGTACCAGGAGACTTTGATATCTGGCGATGTAGTAGTTGGAATACGTGCACTATACATCCCGTGTAGACCACCCTGGGGCGCCGCCTCGACTTTTGGTGTTGATCTCCCCAGCAACTTTCTCCACCACCAACACCGCACACCCGAAAGCAACGATATTGAAATTGACGTGCAGCGCAGTTCTCCGCAATCTCATCAAAGACTTTCCAATCGCTTGCGAGACCACCTGCAGATCTACGGTTCAAAGCTGTCCCCGCAACCAGCAGACCCCAGTCTCCACCATCGACTATCTCAGTAAAAGCACCTACAACCGCAGATGCGCTTCTCCACGATCAAAAGGCTGCTTTGCTGGCGACAGGACGACACCGAAGCGACAGATAACGAGCACACCGAAGCAACGGACAACGAGCACCCGCATCCCATTGAGTCAACCAGATGTGCACTCTCTCGAGCCGGCCTTATCAACATACCAGAGCCCCAGGATCAACCGCTATCCGATCTCGAGAGGCCGACGCCTAGACAAGACGCCGGTATATCGGATATACTGGTGTGGAGGGTCGAGGATTCGGGATCTGTGGATGGTGTCCAACTTCGTCGCATCTTACATAATGGCGGGGCGACGGCATAAGAATATGGCCATAGCTATGATTACATGGTGGTTCCAGTCAGGTGGCATCCACTCCACATGGCTACGGGCATGGTGGTGGAAGAGACGTCGAAAGAAAACCCCATAAGCGGCTACGCAAAGCAAGACGCATTTCTCAACCCCCAAAATTTAACGATTGAGGGGAAGACATAAGCGGCAAGAGCTTCCACATGAAGGGCGACCCAACACCAGCGACGCACAACAGCAATTGCGGGAAATCCAGAAAAATAGCGTAGCATGGCGACGACCGAATGAGAGGGTGACTGAGTACTGTTAAGGTATGCGGAACGGATAAAATCTAGGAGTACTCTTGTGGAAAGATAATGGGTGCTCGGTGGGAATGATGGACGAAGATGAACGAATGCACGAGGTAACCAACGTCGACAGATTTCTAGGAGAAGCTCAAGAGTCCTGTACATCAATACCTGTGGCATGAGCGGTGTTGCCGGAATCGAAGGATGATGCTGCAACCGGATAGATGATGCTTGATAGCTAAGGGAGCGATCTCAGCAGACGTCTTGTTTGGCGTTGGTCTATGCGCAGCCTAGATAGTTGCATGGATCAAGACTAGCCCAGGAGCCCAGTTAGTACGGTACTGCAACAAGTGCGTCAAAGCTGAGGTGTCTGTGTCCAGAGAGTGAGGAACGGTATGATATGGCGGTCGTGACCGTCCTCCAAAAACACATAACTCGGGCCAGATACCATGACTAGATAGCTAACAGCAAAGAGATTCGGACACGAGACAGAAGGACGCCGAGAAAGAAGAAGAATGTATGAAAAGAGATGGATAAGAAAGAGAGAGAGAGAGAGAGAGAAAGAGGGAGGGAACGTGACGGGGAAAAAAAAAGATGGGAAGAATGGGAATGAGGAGGGAACAGAATATAGGAGTGTCGAAGGAGGGTGGTTTCATCCAATGAACATGAGCCTCGTCGAGGCGCAGAACAACTTAATCATGGCCAATCGTCGATGAAGATCCGGCCAGATTAATTCCAAGTCATGGGTCTAACAGGAACCGGAATGCTGGATCCGGATCCACGTTCGAGGCAAATTTTCCCGTGGCAGCAGAACGTCTCTCCGAATCCAGAATTACAAGTTAGGGGTTTGGTCAATGTCGTCCGCACGTGTAGCCAGGAATATTGAGGACCATGTGCAACACTTCTATCTTCAGTGGAACGTTTCTTGACTGGCCGGAATGCTCGACATCCATCGACGCGGGTCCAGTTCCACTATCTTTGGGCGAAGCATCCTATGTTGCCTCCATGACAATCTACTTCAAGGACCAGTGTGCCGCGAGGGGTAATAGCCAATAACCCAATACTTCTGCTATCGTCAAGGCTGCTTAATATCGTCGAAGACATCTAGCCTAGGGCGAGGGTGAAGCTTCAGAGAGTCATTCCGCATGCTATGTCGTATCACCGCCCGCTCCCAACTTCCCATTCTTCATGGACGGGACAGAGATTCTCTCGGAACAATGCCAGCGGTTATCAACTTTCGGTACGGGCGAAGGGGAGGAGATAGGTGCGTAGGCGTTCCTCTCTAGAAGTCGGCTGCCAATTCTTATATGGTCTGCGGGTAGTTATGTGTATGGGTCGGACCTGTGAAAGCAGAGCGTCAGCTCAGCGCATCTACCTGAAGCGGTCAAGCAATAGCACTTACAGCTTCTCATGAACCCAAGGAGGTGGCTGTTTGGAATGCCAGTTGCTGTTCGCCTTCACAGACAATCGCGTCCACGTCGACCGCCTGCCTACATGGCCTCAGCAGCCCCTTCGCCAGTAGAGATTCGCCTCCCGCGTCAAAGACAAGGGGTATGCATAAAGTGCTCCAAGTGCTCCGGGTTGATGTTTGTCGTCACACCTGAGCTAGGAGTCGAGGTTGCTTTTGCTGCGGGAAGCCGCCTCCTCCGCCGCGTGTCTGCAAATGGCAAGGGCGATCACCAGCGTTAAAAGCCATCGAAAAGGAAAGGGCGGAGCCGCTGGTATCGAGGCGCCTATCGAGGGAGACCATTAAGGGTGTAGGTGAAGGTCCTCGAGGTGGGGGTTGGGGGGGTTAGGTGTGCACGGGTTGACGAGGACCGAGTCTGCGGCCCCTGAAGGTGTCCTATGTGATTAAGATACTTTGCAAAGCATCAATGTCTTGACGAGGTTGCTGTGCGGAGGAACAAGAATGACGCTCTTGAGAGGGGGTGTGTGGTCGAGATTTCTGAGTCGGGCGGTCAGAAAGCAGAAGGAGCGAACGTTCAAGTGAAGCCAAGGCAAGTACCCCCCACCCCAACACAATCACTCTGGCTTACAGATTCAGAAACACCTGTAGCCCAGTGGTGTGACTACTGTCAACAATTGCAATATATTAAGCTGCATAGGTCTTCTAGCTACGGAGGATGCACGCTGTCTGATTGACCATTGATTGGGGCGCCCAGCCGTTACTTAGGGGGACATCCGCAGCTGCTTAGGCATAGCACCATCGACAGAGCTGCACGCATGCAATCGTCTCTTCGCGCGAAGTAATGACGGCCTAGAGACGATCAGAAGGAAGCTGGGGGTCGCCAAATGGGATCCCGACCAAGAATTTTAGCTAACTATGCGTGCGTGCGTTCCCAATTACAAGCACTTGCATTATCAAGCTAACAAGAACACACAGAGATAGTAATTTCAATGACAACTTCCGTCCCTTCGCCGCGATTGGGCTCCCAGTGTTGATAGTGGAATAGTATTGCGTCTGTTTGGGGAGAAACCTGGAGCTGGGGCAACGCACGCCAAGAAATGCATGTGATGGACGAACTGGAGGGGACACACCCATTAGCTCTAGCCTCCAAACATAAAGTCAACCTCATCCTCCACCTTCCGCCCTCCACTCCTACTGTGATTGCAACATTGAGTCCACCAGCACCTCTGTTACCATTCTGGCAACGAGCAGTCTCATAGGCGAGCTCGTCTGCTATCCCTGCCCCTTTCTGTTCTTTCCCGCTACCTCACGCGCG